>PVIC010020029.1:0-29956 GCA_004025085.1 Thryonomys swinderianus | reverse complement strand
CTAAACTCACAGTGGATACGAGACTTAAACATTAAAACAGAAACAATAAGCCTGCTGGTAAACAGGCTTGGTAAAACTCTTGGAGACATTGGCTTAGGCAGAGACTTTATGAATAAAACCTCCCTAGCACAAGAACTAGCAGAAAGAATCAACAGATGGGATCTCATCCTACTAAAACAATGAATAATATAAATGCAAAAGGACGTGGAGACCTGCTCCCTTTCAAAGTCCCAGGCAGCCTGTCCTCACTATGGCAGTTCACAGAGAACCAGTTTCCTGTTGGAAAATGAATGAAATATAAATATAATTTTAGACATCCTTCTGTAGTTTGAGAATTCTTAAGAAAACTTAGCAAAATTTAAGGTGAAAATAGCATATGATTATTTTTATTACTTCCACATAATTCATGTGTTTTTTTTTTCTTCTTGTTTATTTTAGTTCATTCATTCATTCATTCATTTATTGAGACAGGATCTCACTGTGTAGCCCAGGGTGCCCTCAAATTTGTAATGATCCTTTTGCCTTAGCCACCACACCTGAGTGCGTTTTTCTTTTTAAGATGAATCACTTATTTTTGTCTTCTATTTAGTGAGATCTTAGTTTTTTAATTAACTTTTGTGATCTCTTTGTTAGTTAATCCTGTGCCACTGTATTTTATGCTGCAATAAAAACATTTTCCTATGTGTCTTCCTAAAACTTTCACATGTATTCTTTTCATTGTAAGGCACTTGATGATGTTTTTAAGAGGAACCTCACACGTGGGGTTGGAGTTATGAATTGCTAATTAGGGCTGGCCCTGTATGTGCCAAAGGCCCAGCAGAAACTGTAAGCATCAGGCTGCTCACCATCCCAGCAGTGGCCCTGAGCTCAGGGGCTCCCATAGGACAGAGGCCATTCCTACTCTGGCCTAGGAGAGCATATGAGACTGGGGAACATGAGAGGTTGGCCTGCCCTGATGATGGGGCATGTGTGCATCTGTGTGCACATGTGTGTGTGCAGGTGCGTGTGTGTGTGTATGTGTTGCAGGGAGCACTGGAGAGTTCAGGGATAGTGGAGATGTAACAGAAGATGTATCAGTGCCTACTCTCAGGGAAAAGGAGTTCAGAATAAGTAAAGGAAGAGAAAGAGGAGAGGAAAGAGGGATGCAAGTTTAGGCCATGGATCTGTGGAGCAGCCAGAAGAAGACTGCAGGGAGGAGCAGAAGCTCTTGTGTATTATGGCTGCTGGCTCCTGCAGGGGACTGTGGAACCTCCATGTTTCTCATCTGTAAGAAAGGAGGAATTCGTGTAATTATCACAAAAGATAATTTGTGACAATTAAACAAAATAGAGTAAAATACAGCTTCACATTCCCTGACTCTGGTGCCCACATCCTTGCCCTTTGAATCCAATACTTCTGCTATTTCTTCAACCAGAAGTAGCACCATGTGATGGGAACAAGAGCCTCTGTGTTTCTTCCTTTTCTTTTTCTTTTGGCTGGATCCCTGACTCTTGGGGCTCTGAGCTGCCACAGTAAGAAGCTGGAGGCCACATACTGTGGAGGAGATCAGGTCACCTAAGAGGGCATCTGTAGGCACCCTGGATGGTGATTCTGGTGGAACCAGCCCTCTGCTCAGTCCTTCGTAGGTACTGGAAGTGCATGTGATTCAGCCTCCTGCACCCAGCAGGTCCTGCCCACAGGGCAGCCATTCCTACCAGGTTCAACTTTCCAGTGTGTGAAGCCGGTGTGCACAGTGAAATGGTTGTCTCCACACCACTGAGTTTGCCATGACTGATTACCAGAACTCAGTTCAAGCCAAATGGCGTGAGGTACTGTTTGCTCTGAAATAGGTGCTCACTAAACTCCAATGCTGGTAGCGTTAATGGCGACAGTGGTGTTCTAGTTCGAGAGGAAAAGGCTGTGATGGAGCAAGGGCAGAGACATTGGCTTTAGGGAGGTTGACCCAAGATTATTGCAGCCTTCCTTCCACTGGACATTGTCTTTATTTTGTGTTTAATTTTAGCTCCCTCACCCCTTACCTCTGGATCCACGACTGCAAATAGCCAAGCAGTGAGGCGATCAGAGGACTTTACATCCCCTTTCTGCACCCACAGTCCGAGGGTGGGATTGGCAAGGACTGTAGGCTGGAGAGGAAATGGAGAACACGGGCTGGGGAGGAGAGGAACAGCTACCTGTTTATTGCTACAACTACTATTCTTTTTCTTTTTCTTTCCTTCTATTCCTTCCTTCTCTCTCTCCTCCTCTTCTTGTGCCTGTCCCCCCCCCCCGTGCCTTTCCTCCAATATATGTAGTGAACCCAGGACTTTTACACTGAGCTCCATCCCCATCTGTTTCATTTTCGTTTTGTGACAGGGTTTGGTAAAGTCTTTGAACCCTCTATCCTCTTGCCTCAGGCTGCTGGAGTGACTACAGGTGGGTGCCACCTTGCCTCGATTTAGTTTTTGATTCTTAGGCGTCTGCCTCAGTCCTGTCGCCCAGGCTGGCTGGGAACTCTCCATGATCTGGGAACTCAGATGATCCTCCTGTTCAGCCTCCCATGTAGCCAGGGCAGGCAGGAGAGGATTATTGGTTTGTTTTTGTAGTTGTGACTCAGGCTTTCAGCGGGCCTTGTCCGACCCAGTTCCCTGGCGTGTCTCTCCTTCCTGGGGCCTCTGGGCAGAGAAGCAGTCGCCAGACAGCTCAGACGAGCGAGGGAGCGCCGCGGGGCTGGCGCGCAGAGCTTCTCAGTGGGCAGAGCCGCCCGCTCCTTTCTCCGGCGGCGTCCTGTTGGTTGGCTGCTTCGCAGAGGAAGGACCGTGCCTGGGCCTGGGGTGGCATCTTCTTCTCGGGTTTCCCGTTTCCCTCCGAGCTCTGTGCACCTTCCTGAGCTCCAGAAGCTGCTCCTCCCTCTGACGACCGATCGGCGGGCAGAGCGGCACCAGCAAATTTTCCACAGCTCAGGGCACATCTGGACAGATCGTCAAGGCGGCTGCACGCCTCGCCCACTGCCTGACGGGCTTGGTCCCAGCTGGAGGTTCCCTCCGAAATGTCACCTTGACCTTCCCCTCCCGGGAGCTGCGGTTGCCCCCACCAGGGACCGGTGTCTGGGCTGCACTGCCTTCTGTTCTGCCCACCTTTTGGGCTGAGGGTGCTCCTTCTAGAGGATAGGGCAAGGGGAGAATGGGAGAGCAGAGGGGGAGAGAGGGGGAGATACTGAAGTACTCCAGGCTGGCGAGGGGTGAGGCTGGCTTTGGGGAGGCCCTCTGAGGGGTGCTCCAGGTGCCGGAGGAGGGAAACCAGTCTCCCCCCTTTCTCCCCCGGGCAGATGTGGAGTGACAGTGGCCAGGTGTCAGGGAAGGAAAATGCGCGGGAGATTATCAGAGGGCGCTGAGGTTTGATGAAAACATTCATCTCTTGCAATGGTGAGAGTGGCTTGCTTTTAATCAGCGAAATGCAGCTGAGTGCAGGCGGGTGGGCAGTAAATCATCATGTGGCAGGGGATCTGTGTGTGTGTGTGTGTGTGTGTGTGTGTGTGTGTGCACGCGCGCTTGTAGGGCGGGATGAGGAAGAGCGCTCAGAGAAGCCAGTGGAGCTCAGTGAGCGGACCAACCCCTCCTTCCCGACTTGAAGCTGGCCGGGGCAGTTGTGCTCAGAGGGCACCAGGCTTCCCAGGAAAGGGGGTGGTCTTGAGAGCTCCTGTGAAGCAGGCTCACAGCAAGAACAACGCATTATGTGATCTCAGAATAACTAGGGACGTCTCAAACTCTCAACAGAAAAGACAAAGGCTGAGCCTCCTGCTGGATACAAGATCAGCTCGATTTAATCATTCCACATTAAAAAGCCACCTAGGCTGGAAATGGTGGTACACGCCTGGGATCCCAGGTACTCAGAAGACTGAAGCAGGAGGATTGCAAGTTTGAGGCCAGTGGGGGCAATTTATGGAGGCACTATGTCAAAAAATGAAAAAGGCTGGCAGGGTAGCTTAGTGGTAGGGCGTCCCTAGGTTAAATTCCCAGCAAAACAATCCCCTCAAGCCTGTTACACTGTATCCTGTGCATATGTATCATTATGAGTTGTCAATTTAAAATGATATAAATAAAAATGAGAGGAATAACAATATTAGTGCACCAGTGCAGTAGTTGATAAAATTACCTTGATAATCTCAAGGTACGTAGCTTAAGGCCTTTTTATGTCCCTGTGGAACTAATTACAGATATTGAGTTGTTAAGAGGAATTGATACATATGAGATGTTCTATATATGTAAATAATAATTTCTTTTCTATTGAGAGTATATTATTTTGAGGAAATCTGCCATCTATCTATCTGTGTATCATTTATTATTTATCTTGGTAGTGCTGGGGATTCAGCTGAGGGCTTCAGATATGCTGAGTGAATGCTCTAACCACTGAGCTACACCCCTGACTCTCCCTATCCTTTTAAACAATGAGTTGGATTTGTGATTTATTTAGAGGACCCCCCTAACAAGTGCAGTAGCAAACAGATACAAAATCTTCCCTCAAGGAAGGTCTTCTACTCAGAAACATCTTTTGGGTTCCCAACAGTGATGGGCTGAGTGTGGCTTTGGTACATCAGCCTGGCTTTCTCTGATTTGCAGGCTTAGAAATGGGCTAAATCTGACAAAAAAAAAAGAGAAATCTGGATAAAGCAGCATTGATGAATGTGGTTTGCTTTTTAGTTGTAGGACATTTAAGCATCATTTAGTGCTTTTAAAGAGGATTCCTGCTTCCCCTGTCTTAAAAAAAAAAAAAGAGAAGGGAGGGAGTTGGGGTACATAGCTCAGTGCAGAGGGCCATAGTTTAATCCCTAGTACTGAAAAAGATCCACATGGAATTCTTTCTCAGTGTGGATTCTTATCACCCTCTCCTGGACCCAGGTGTTTTTTTTTCTTTTATTGCAGTAGTGGTGATCAAACTTGGGCCTTTGTGGTGGTAAGATAGGCTTGGTACCACTTAAGCTAAATGCCCTGCCCAGGCGAGGCAATTTATTTATTTATTTACTTACTTACTTACTTTGGTGATACTGGGGATTGAACTCTGGCCCTTGTGCTTCAAAGGTAGGTACGGTACTACTTGAGCTAAATCCCTGGCCCTATTGACTATATTTTAAAACTAACCTTTTAGATTATTTTGATGGTACTGATTTTCTGGTCTGTACTTTGATAGAACTTTGTGAACATACTGCTCTGACTTCTGGGGGTAACAGGCTCCTCATGGAGCAGCCAGGGCTCCCAGTTTCCAGAAGGGAAGCTGAGCGACGCATCTTCAGGAAGCACACTGGGCAGGTAGCGCAGGGGCCTGGCCACAGATCAGGGTCTGCGAGAGTAGGGCTCAAACTTACAGAAAATTCAGGGCTGGGGGTGTGGGTCAGTGGTGAGGAAGCTGTGGGTTCAATCCTAGTTCTACACACAGACACATGCACACGCACACGTGTGCATATATACACTTACCACAAACACTCTTTGGCAGATGAATCTGATTCTGTGTTTCCTTACAGCCCCCTGTAGACTTTCTTAGTTTATAACCTCATAGTCTCGTTCCCTATTTTTAAACATTTAAGATTTTTGTTATTTTCTAGAACGTTCAGCAACAAACACATTTTCAAAGATTCTAAACAGACTGCTATTTCCCTAACCCCACTTTGCTCTCTGGAGATGATCTCCATGGCTTTTTGAGGTGGGTCCTTCTGACTTTGTGCATTCCAGGAATAAAGGGACCATAAGCTACATGTGGTTATTAAGCCCAGGATACGTAGCTAGTATTAATTGAGATCACTGTGGGGAAATTTGGGGGGCTTATCATAAAAGAATGTAAAGTAGCTTATTAATAATTTTCATATATATTTACAAAATATTTTCTTAATTTGATTTTTGGGGCTAAGGATTGAACCCAAGGCTCATGCATGCTAATTACATATTCTGTCACTGAGCTGCACTTCCAGTCCAACTGATACAAAATTTCAGATACATTAGATAACAACATAAATTCACCTTTGTAAAAATACGGATACTAGAACGTTTTAAATTGCATAGGTAGCTGACATATTTCTATTAAATAGCGAGGTCTGAATTTCTCTCTATATATACAATGACAAAGAAAGGATAACCGAGTTCATTCATTTTGTACTAATCTGCACTTTGTTTTTCTTTCTTTTACCAATCTGTCTTGGAGATGCACATAGGTCCCCTTTTTTTCTTTAAGATGGATGCAAAGTTTTCCATATTGATAAGCCATGACCCATGGAATAATTCCTCCTGATGAACATTTGATTTGTCTCCATGTTTTCCCCTTACAGAACAATGAACATCCTTGCTCTTGCCTTTTGAAAACAATCTCCACATCAACTCTGCTCCGTTGGCATCAGCTTTGCATAACATAGGGAGACCCCTTCTTAAGCAAAGGAATAAAAACAAACATAAACCCTCCCACCTCCCACTTCTCTTAGCTGGCAAAGACACTGAGGTTTCCAGATTCTTTCTGAAAAATAGAGGGTGACTGTATGGTTTATTTTGCGCAGGGGGAACATTTGGGAATGAAAGGCGGTGACATCAGTAACAAGGCTGGGAAGTACAGAGGGGACTGTCCTGTGCTGATTAGGACATGTGGCCACCAGAGGCACAGTGTCCCCCCTCGGGGCCTCACACGTAGGTGACTCACTGCATGAGGTCTGAGGCCAGTCCAAGCCCTTGTCTCCAACACTAGACTCCAAGCTCCAGGCTGCTCTTGGGTCTGGATGCGTGAGTGTGAGAACAGGAGGGAGAGGGAGGGGAAATGGATGCAAATCACCCAAGAGTCCCCGCCTCCCAGAAGCTCGGTAGAGCAGAGGACTGTGAGTCTGCTGAGGGTTTAGATGCCGATTGCATCTTGACCACTCATCACTAACCCAGGACAGTCTGAGCTGCTGTGACCTTGAGGTGAAGGTGCCCAGATCTTGTTACCCGTTCCTTCAGGAACCCTCCACGCTCTGCCTTCCTTCCTTCCTGTGACTAATTTCTGAAATCCCTGTGACTGAGCAGGCATTGGATGGAGTTTCCCGCTCTGGGAGGCCACGGGTGCCAGACTGGGGGTTGGTGAAGACTGTGACTCCCGAGTGTCACTTGCTGTCCTTCAAGAGCAGAAGTGGAGGCTTCCAGATTGGGTGGCAGCAGCTGGTGGGTGTCGGGATAACCACACTGATGGCGGACTAGATAGGACTCTCGTGTTAGTAGATTCCAGAGAGCACTGTGCTCCCTGATGAAAAGGCTGTGGTCATTGTCTGAGGGGATCTGTCGAGCCAGCTTTGACAGTTCTCAGCTGCTCCATAAATCTTCCATCAGTTCCATCTGGCCAAAAAGATGTCATCACCATTCTGTCCTAAGATGAGGAATAAAAGGTCAGTAATGAAACAGCTCCTGGCTCCCTATTCAAACCAAAGAAGACAAATTTAAATTTTTCCATGGAAGGAGAAAACTAGTGCTGATGTTGGGTTATTTATGTTAGGGTGATAGATTATGGTTTAAGTACTATACAAACTAAGAGTCACTAGAAGAATATTTTATATATATAAATATATAAAAGAATATTTTATATATTATGAAATGTTATATATAATTTATATATAACACATTTATATATAAGAATATTTTATATATAAATAAGTGTGTATGTGTGACTATATAAAGCATTTACTAGATAGACTTTCAATGGCTGCCTGCTGAATCCAGCGGAAAAATGAAAGCAGTTGTCTGCATGTGGAAGAGCCAGAAGATCCAGCTGAAGGTTGAAGGCCTGGAGCTCACTGCAGAGTCTGGTGAGAGACCATGTCAGAAAACTAAAGGGTCTGCTTCGAGGAAGCTGCACTGGAAACCTGAAGGAACTGGATCTGAATATGCAGAACAGTGTTGAAGACTGGCGCTCCCCCGGGCTACAAGCAACAAGCCTTTTTATTGGTTGGTGCCGCCCATTCCTGGGATGGGTCTTCCTACCTCAGTTTGTGGCCTACCTGTCAATCATCAACAGACACACCCACATTCTAGCTAATCAGCTAGGTGATTGTTCCTTAGGTTGACATATCACAAGTAAGAATAGCAGGTATTGATGAATACTCTAGCCGTGCACAGACTGAATATACAGAACCTTAGGGCTTGAACATTGGGAGGATTTTAAGCAGTCATTCAGGCCAATTGCTTTCGATATTTTTACAACAACGAAACTTATTGAAGATGATATTTGAATATGGAATTTCAATACATAAAATAGGACTGAGTGTAATTGAGACTTGGTACTCTGCCCTACTGAGTTTTGCTGTCCTCAAAGTGGCTCCTGTTCAGAACCTCATGTGTTCCTAGATTGCTGTCTAGTTCCCAAATCCCCAGTGGGGTCACTTACCCAGTATTGTGGGAAGCACTCTTTACTATGCAAAGTTAGACCCAGCGACCAGAAAGCCCTACTTGCAAGATAGTTTTTCTTCTTCTCTCAAACCGTGACCCTTACAAGGTTTTCATAGTGGTCTATTTAGTGTCTGCACTGGAATAGTGATTATGTCAGGCTGCTGAGCCACATTTGTGTTAAACAGTGACAGAGGCCTTTTGGAGACTCCATAATTTGTCATGAATCTAGGCAGGGTCATCTCCATCAGCAGGGGAAGGCGCATGTGCCCCTCCTGCCAGGGGAGCTGGGGGAGCTTCCCCTTGCAAGGGTTGGGAGAGGAGGTAGATGTTCTTGAGTGCCTCCCTGCTGGCAACAGCTTCTCTCTCAGGCTTCCTTGGTGCCCAGGGGCAGTCTGGTGCTTGACTGTTTCATACTGAGAGCCAGCCAGCAAGACAGCATAATCAGCAGATGGTCTCCACATTGACAGTTTCAATACTATCCAGAAAACAGTGGTTACAACAGTAACCAGCAGAAGACACCTACAAAGCAACAGCCAAAGGCGTGGTTTCTTAAAGGAAACTCAAAGGCAGCCTGGGAACCTGATGCATGTATCTCTGACTTGGCTGAAAAACTTCAGAGGATGGTGGTGTTGGAAGAAGATTTTATTGCTTTCTTTGTCCTTTCAGCTAGTAGTCACCACCAGTGCTTTAGTTATGTTCTACTTTTTTTCTTGCAGTGCTGAGATTGAACTCAGGACCTTTGCACTGAGCTACATCCCAAACTATTTTTATTGTTTTGAGACAGAGTTTCACTAAGCTGATAAATAGCCCAGCTTGGATTTGAACTCACAATTCTCTTGCCTCAGCCTTCTGCAATACTGGTATTATAGAGGCACACCACCCATCTGACCAATCACATTTTACTTTCTGATTGTGATGTAAATTTACATTCTTGAATGAGGATAAAAATTCTAAATGGCTCTGTTGTTATAGCTGGCTCCCTGTATCCTGGGAGTCAACTAACAGATTGAAAATATTTTGGAAAAAAACATACATTTATTCTATTTTTGCTCATCATTATTCCCTACAACATGTCATATGACAAGTATTAATATGGTACTTACATTGTATAGAATATCATAAGTAACTAGAAATGATATAAAGTACTCAGAGGATGTACATAGGCTGTATGAAAATATTGCATAGTTTTTTGTTTGTTTGTTTGTTTGTTTGTTTTGAGACAGGGTCTCGCTTTTAGTTCAGGCTGGCTCTGAGCTCACTATGTAGCCTAGGCAAGCCTCGAACTCAGCAATCCTCTTGTCTCTGCCTCCCGAGTGCTGGGATTATAGGCGTGAGCCACCACACCCGGCAATATTGCATAGTTTTATACCTGGGAATCGAGCATCTGTAGATTTAGTGTAAGGGTGACCCATAGCCAGTCTTCTTCATGTATGGAGGGATGCCTGCATGCACTGTTTGGCCTCCACAAGACTCACACCAGGGCCCTAGTCCTGCCCAGGGCTTGGATCTGGTTGCTCCTGTAGTTCATTGAGAATCATCTGGAGGGTTGTTGACTTGCAGATTGCTGGGCCCCAACCTCCTGCTCTTCCCTCAGTTGACTCAGTAGACTAGACAAGCTGGATTTCTAACAGGTGGTGTTGCTGGTGAGGGTCTAGGGATGGGCTTTGAGAGTTACTGGTGCTGAGCTGCCCCCTGACAGTGGAGCTCCAGGTGAAGCCTCGTCACTCTTCCTTTTGGGACGGGATCCTTTGATATTCATAGATTCTTCCCAATCTAGTGTCCATCCCTTTTGGGACATGACTTTGCTGTCCCTCCCTAACAGAGTAGGCCTAGCTCTCCCGTGCTTTAAATCTGGGCTCATCTTGTGACTTGCTTTGGTCAAAAGAATGCGAGGGCACTGAGCGAGTTCCAGAGCTCAGATCTCAAGAGGCCATGGAGCATGCACCTTTGCCCTTTTGGTTCCCTGCCCTGAGACCACGACAGCCGGAAGATGAGACGCAGTGTGGAGGAAAGCCGAGACCCCTAGCCCACTGCCAGCACCAACGCTAGATATGGGAGTGGTGGCATTGTGAATTTTCCAGCCCCACTTGATCTTCAGCTCAGGTTTCTCAGCTCTGACACGATTGACATTTGATGCCAGATAATTCTTTTGCCGCATTGCTCCTGTGGGCAAAAGGCTATCTTGTAGTGCCCCCCCCCACCTTTCCCTAGCAGATACCAGCAGTACCAGCCAATGATGTCTCTGGGCATTGCCAGATGTCCTGGACTGAAAAATCGGTGCTATTGTTGAGTATAGCTCAGTAAACGAGTTCATGGGAAACTAGCTGAGAAACCACTCAGCCAAAGCATAAAATCATGAATTATAATTAGTTGTTGTGTTAAATTGCTAAGCAGTGGGTGGTCCATCCTATAAGGATAACTGAGAGACTTCTAGTTATTTTTCTAGAGCTCGTCTTCCTTAGTGTCATGAATCAAGAATATGACAGGTTGAGCATCTCTGTTCCAAAATTATGTTCAAGAAATTTTGGATTTTAGAGCATTTCATACTTGAAATTTTTGTAACAAGGTTGTTTAACCTATAAAGCCTATGCAAATATTCCAAATCTCAAAAAACTCCAAAATCTGAAAAACTTCTGGTTCTAAATATTTCCAAAGAGGGATATTTAGTAATTTCTTTTATTTAAGCATTTTCTGTGTTTCCATTTCACTTTTGCATTTATCATTCTACCTTCCCGTGAAGTAGTTGGACAGACATTTTATTTTATTTTTTTATTTTTGAGACAAGATCTTGTAGTTCAGGCTGGCCTTGAACTCACTATGTAGCTCAAGCTGGCCTCGAACTCATGGAAATACTCATGGCTCAGCCTCCTGAGTGTTGGGATTATAAGCACGTACTCACCATACCCAGTTGGACAATCATTTAAAAAAATCTGTCTTATCAGGAGTGAAAAATGAGAAGTAAGACTTTAATTGCCAAAAGTTACATTGCTTGTAGGAAATGCCAACCTTTCTAATTTCTAGCCTGATACAACTCAGATCTTGAGGACACTATCTGGGTGTGTGAACATGGATTTATAACTCTGAGAAGAGCAAATAGTAAAATTTCAGGGTTCAGAGACCATATATTTTTTAAAGAGAGAAAGGTTTATTGGAATTAAAGCTGTTTTGTTTCAGGCTGTATGAACCTGAGGAGTAGTTTGCAGCTGTGTGGTAGTGGTTCATTGGCAGCGTCGGCACTATGGTGTCAGGCTCTGGAAGCAATTCTTGTTACCAAGCATTTTCAGCCTCCATTCTGGAGGTTGTCTAAGCTAGAAGAATCTCCTGTCTAATTTTTAGCAAATAAGATTGTTCCTTGCATTTCTGAGTATTATGTAACCTATTTTTACAGAAGGTACTGTTACATTAAGTGCATCTGTGTAACATGATTAAAACAAGTAATCTTTTTTGAAATAAACCTTCATATTTGGTATAGTTGCTAAAAAAAGAAAAAAAAGAAAAAGAGAAAGGTTTATTGGGGAATAGAAATGGGAAATAGGAATAGTTCCTGCAAGACAGGAGGGGTTCTGAATGGATTGCCTTTCAGGTCATGTCACTGAGAATGTTTTATAGGACAAAGTTACGAGGTGAGTACAATGTGATCAAATTATAATCAACCAATAAGATTACAAGGGTAGCCACCTAGCTAATGTTGATCTGACAGGGAAGCAGGGGATGTAGCAAGGGCATATGGATGACATCATTAACCTTGGTCAATAATTTGTAGTCTTGTCTTTAGTCTTAGTTCATACACTATATTATTTTTGTCAAAGTTACTTAACTCTGCTGTTGTAGGTTAAAATAGCCATGGAGATTATGTGTTAAAATGGGCGTGGTTAGTTGAAACTAGGGCTTGATTCACAAAATCAGTCTTTGGGCCAAATTTGGTTTTGGGTGATAATTTTCTTTCTTTCTTTTCTTTTCTTTTTTTTTTTGAGACAGGGTCTCGCTTTGTAGTTCAGGCTGGCCCTGTGCTCACTATGTAGCCCAGGCAAGCCGCCGCGAACTCAGCAATCCTCCTGTCTCTGCCTCCCGAGTGCTGGAATTACAGGCGTGAGCCACCACGACCGGCACTGTGGTATGTGGTATTGATTGCTGGTGGGCGTGAGTCTCCACACCCAGCAATGTATGTGGTTTCCGGGGATCGAACTCAGGACCTTGCGCTTGCGAGGCAGGCGCCGGAACCACTGAGCTAATCCCCCGGCCCGGGTGATAATTTTCTAATCCAAGAGATGGAGCATGAGAAGGTCTTGGCCATTGTTCAGTACAAGGAAACATTTGGTAAGTAATAGCTATTATTGATGTTACTATTTATAAGTTTCTCCCAGTATGAAAGTATGATTACTATATTCTTTCACCAGTCATATTCTTCTGCTTTCCATTTTTCTCCTTTAATATTGTTTTTTTATTCCATCTGTTTGGGTATTGAGAGGAAATTCAGTTTCACTCTGGCTGTCTTTGATTCCTGGTGTTCTGGAAGGATGAGATCACTGGAGGAGGATAGACGCTCACAATCCCCTCTGACAATGGGTAGATAAGGATGTGGTAGCCAATAGTGTCTTGTAAAAATGACTTTTCTGGTTTCAAGTACTAGTTATAAAGGACATTGTGGTTTCCTCCTTGCCTTCTTTGGATAACTTACTCTGGGAGAAACTGGCCTCCAGGCTGTGAGGACACTCAAGCACCCTTTTAGGGGAGGGTCCCATAGCAAGTAACTAAATCTCCTGCCAAGAATCATCGTGTGCTTGCAGCCACAGTTAAATCTCCCATTGATGGTAACAGGGCCGACATCTTCCTGGTTGTCATCTCATGAGAGACATCAGGTCAGAATGACTCACTTGAGGGGCAGGGGATTTAGCTCATTGGCACTGCTGCCTGTCTTGCAAATGCAAGGTTGTGAGTTTGATCCCCATTACCACACACACACACACACACACACACACACACACACACACACGCAAATGACCCATTTGAGCTACTTCTACAGTAATGATCACATACACTGTATGACATAATACATGTTCAATGTTTTTTAATTTTTAAACTGCCAAGATTTGAGATAACTTGTACAGTGATAGCTAACTAATGTATCAACTTTCATACTCTTTACATTGATTGACTGCTACTTAGCTTACATAAGAACAAAAACTAGGTTTCAGGTGTGAGTTTGCTGAGTGACAGATTAATTGACAGAGTCTTGACCAGTTGGCTATTGTTGCTGTTTCTGAGGACCCTGGCCTCCAGTGATCTGAGCACAGACACCTCTTACAGAAAACTCATTCAGCCTAAATGAGTCACACCAAGTTATTAGTACTGTGTTAAAAATGTAAACTATCATTTATTTTATACTGCCAGTGTACTGAACCCACTCTCATGTAATTTTCAAGATCTCTCTATGGGAAAGATTCTAGTGTTAGCTTCATTGTACACTGATCAAGAAATAACTTTCTTGGGGCTGGAGATTTAGCTCAGTGGTTCCAGCGCCTGCCTTGCAAGCGCAAGGTCCTGAGTTCGATCCCGGTAACCACATACAATGTTGGGCGTGGTGACTCACGCCCACCAGCAATCAATACCACATACCACAGTGCCAGGTGTGGTGGCTCATGCCTGTAATCCCAGCACTCAGGAGGCAGAGGTAGGAGGCTTGCCTGGGCTATATAGTGAGCTGTGGGCCAGCCTGAACTACAAAGCGAGACCCTGTCTCAAAAAAAAAAAAAAAAAAAGACTTTCTATGTTTGCTATTCCTACCAAAATTCAGGTTGAAAGGTAAACCCTGCTCTGAGGTATTAAGAGATGGTATCTTTAAGAGGGGATTAGGTCATGAGGCCTCTGCCTTCTGACTTCATGATTAAAGCACTAATAGATTGAGGGGCCAAGGAGTTATCTAGAGAATGAGTCTTTTACAAAAGCCATCTTGACTCTGACTGTTACTTATGCCCTTCTTACAATGTGATGTCCTGTACTATAGCCTCTTGAACTTGGACCTTCTAGTCTATAGAATCATGAGATGAACAAAACTTCATTTTCTATAGGTTTCCCACTGTCAGGTGTTCTGTTATGACAATAGGAGATAGACTTAAATACTACTTTGAGAAAGATTAGAGTTAGAGGAGATGTAAGTAAGTAAGATGTAAGTAAGCATGCCTGACCTGGCAGCTAAACATTTCTACTTTTTAGAGCTCCTCCCTGCCTTTGGTAGAGGGGAAGTGATAGTCAAGCTACAACTGAAACAAGTAGGTATTCACCCCTAGAGAAAGGAGAAGAGGCCATTAGAAAGAAGGACCAATGTGGAAAATGACAATTGGACACTGAAAAAGTCAAGAATATTCTTGTATTTGAACTCAAGTCTGTCTGGTTAGAAAAGCTGTCAAGAAATGGAAAGCTTGTATGGCAAAGAGTATGATAAAAGAGAGTGAATTTAGATGACAAATTTTCTTTCAGGAAATTGAAGATGCAGTCCTATTGTCTCCTGGTTTCCATTGCTGCTGATGGAAAATCAGTTGTCTGTCTGATCCTTGTTCTTTTTAAAGATAATTCAGCTCTCAGCTGTTGGTAAGTTTTTTTTTTTACTTTATTTTTGATTTTCAGGAGGTTTTTAGGCTTTAAAACTACTGCACCTAAGCATGGATCATGTATTTATTCTGTTTGGGATTTGTAAGGCTTCTTGAATTTTCCTGACTATCTCTCTTTAGTTTTGAAAAATTGTCAATGGTTATCTCTTTAAATATTATTTTTTCTCTTTACCCTGGGCTCTTAATTACATCCTTGTTAAAGGTTACCATTTCATGTCTTATCTTCCATATTTTCCACTTTTAAAATTTTATTCTGGTAACTTCTGACTTAGAATTACTTAGCATAAAAAGTACTTTAAAAATACTCTGAGGCCGGGTGTGGTGGCTCATGCCTGTAATCCCAGCACTTGGGAGGCAGAGGCAGGAGAACTGCTGAGTTCAAGGCTTGCCTGGGCTACATAGTGAGCTCAGGGCCAGCCTGAACTACAAAGTGAGACCCTGTCTCAAGAAAAAAAAATATTCTGAGTTTGTGACCACTAATCATGATATTTTATTTCGATTTGATTCAGAAGTGCCTAGCAGGTTAATACAGCATAGTTTTGGGTGTGTTTGTGGAGATGATTGGCATGGAGGGCCCCAAACTGAGGGGGAACCCTTCCTCCCACATTGCAGATGGCACCAAACAATAGGTTTGTAGCCTGGATAGAATCTAAAAGAAAAGGAAGTTCATCTGCTTTGATGACCTGTAGTCTGGTTGAGTGGCTGCATTTTTTGCACACTTGCACTGCTCACTCTCTTGTGAGCTTCTGGGATTTCAACTTTAGACAGGAACTGCGTCTTAACCCTTCTTGTTCTATGACTTCTATGTTTTTGGGCTGAGCAGCTACTGAATCTTCTTTATCTCCAATATGCAGACAACTACTGTGGACTCTCTTGCCTCTGATCATGCAAGTCTAATAATTATTAGACTTTGTTTCTCTAGATGACACTAACTGATACAGAGTTCTGAATTCTGGCTATTGTATTTTTTTTTTTTGAGACAGGGTCTCGCTTTGTAGTTCAGGCTGGACCTGAGCTCACTGTGTAGCCCAGGCAAGCCTCAAACTCAGCAATCCTCCTGTCTCTGCCTCCCGAGTGCTGGGATTACAAGCGTGAGCCACCACGCCAGGCTGGCTATTGTATTTTTAACTAATGGAATTTCTGTTTGGCTTTTTAAAAATTATAGTTTTAAGTACTTGGCCAAAATTTAGTGTTATCTTTTATTTTCTTGAATTTACAATGGCTACTTTAAATCTTGGATTTCTTCAATAGCTAAACTGTCTGTGGATGTTTCCTTTATTCACTTTTCTGCTTCTCTCTTTCTCTATTTTATTTTTAAATTTTATTTATGTATTTATTTGCTATACCATGAATCAAATTTGGGCCTGTGTACTTCCAAGGAAGGTGTGCTACCACTTGAGGTAAATCCCCAGCCCATCTTTCTCTATTTTATATATATGTATATGTATATGTATATATATATATATATATATTTTTTTTTTTGAGACAGGGTCTCGCTTTGTAGTTCAGGCTGGCCCTCAGCTCACTATGTAGCCCAGGCAAGCCTGGAACTCAGCAATCCTCCTGTCTCTGCCTCCCAAGTGCTGGGATTACAGGCGTGAGCCACCACACCCAGCCATCTTTCTCTATTTTAAATAATGTTTTTTGTCCTTTATGCTGCATTGTTTTTACTGTATTTTGGTCACCATATTTGCACATTTGGTTGCAGAATTAATTTGAAGCCTCAGATAATACTAATTCTCTTTCCAAAAGACTTATGTATGTTTCTCCTGGGCTTTTAAGGTATCAAAAATCCAGGATCACTTAAATATAATTTCAGGATCACGGTGGCACATGCCTGTAATCCTCATACTTGGAGGCTGAAGCAGAAGGATTACCAAGACTTCCAGGGCAGCCTGGGCTACATAGTGAGTTCAAGGCGAGCCTGAACTACATAGCAATATCCTGCCTCAAAAAAAAAATAAATAAAAAAGTAATTTCATGGCTTTAGAATACTTAAAGGTGAGCTGTAGTCATGGCTAGGGCCTATGTATTTTTAGTTCACACTTTCTTATAGATAGCATCTATTTGAACTCCTAATCTAGAGCAGGTCCCGTTTCTATTTTTGGTGGCCCTCAGATTCAAGTCCTCCTCTTTCAACTTTTGAGACTCTCAAAATGCCTTTCAGTCTTTCACCTACCCCTTGCAGGTCTAATACAACTCAGAGAATGGACTCACCTTCCTGGGCTTCCTTTTTCTCTTGGATTTGGCCTATAAGCTCTTCACTATTTTGTTAGAACTCTAAAGTCTTTAAGCAAGTGTTATGGTTTGTGTCTAGATTCCTTCCAAAGCCTCATGCAGTCACAAATGGGCCTTCTTCAGAAGTGGCTGGATCTTGAGTGTGTCATGGTAGGATTAAAGGTGTGATTATTGAATTAGTAATTGCTTTGGCACTGTCTTAATCCTGGTAGTCTAGATAAAGTATAAAAGAGGCAGAAAGAAGCTGTTAAGGTCCCTCATTTGCTTTGCTGTCTTCTACCTGCCATGAACTGTTTCTCCTCTGCAGTGGCTCTCTAATGTGCCACTCTGCCTTGGGGGAAGTCAGTTATGGATTGAAACCTCTACAAACTGTGAGCCAAATAAGCCTTCCTTCCCTTCACTTTGGGTATTGACTATTTTGTCTCAGCAACAAGAAAAGTAACTGAGACAGTAGGTTTTTACTTTGTGTTTTTCTTTTTACTTTGAAGAATCATCAGTTTTATTAAAAGCATAATAAAATATTTATAGACAACCACAAAATAAATTCATAGTAGATAAGATCAGATTCATCTTTTTTCCCCCTCAAAAATGTATGCTGGCAGATAAATTCTCACAAAGAAACCACTTCTAACAAAAGCATGTGTGGATTTTTCTTCCAGCTTATTTTATTTTTGTATGCTTCAGTCACAAATCTCACACCTGAGGCAATGAGAGACTTATTTAAAAAACATCATTATGATCATTTACTGCTATGACCTTACATTTATTGAGAAGAGAGACAGATAAAATTTTATTAGTATTTTTGAATCTATTAATTTCCATTTTATTTTTTGTTCTGAAGATCAAATCCAGAGCCATCCACATTAACTGTCTAATTTTCAGTATGCCATGGAAAGAAAAAGACAGTGCTTGACAATTTTCCCCTTCTTTATGTAGTCAAGGAAATTGCATGCATTTCCTCCATTTGTCTTGTTAAAGATTTGCTTGTTATAGCTGGGGGAGGTGGCACAGACACCCAATCCCTACTGCTTGGAAGGCTGAGGAAAGAAGATTACAAGTTTGAGGCCAGTCTGGGCAATTTAGCAAGACCTTGCCTTAAAATAGACATTTTAGAAAAGGTGGGGCTGGAACTGTAGCGCAGTGCTAGAACATCCCTGGGTTTGAGCCAGTACCACCATAACAAAACAAAAGATAGATTCACTTATTCTGTAGCTTATCCACTTGTCCTCAGTAGAATGGACGTTGTTCTTGATATCTTGTGTGCTATTACTGCAACAGGTATTCATCTAGATTTTAGCCCTTTAACTGTGTCATTAATTACCTATAGGACACTGGGTCGTGGGTTTTTGTTCATTAGCTAAATGTGGATAGTATTGCTGGGTTTGCTTGCCTCATGGAGTAGTATAGGAGCAGACGGTGTAAGCTACATGGAAGTGTGGAACCTAGCATATACTGAAGCCCGTTTCCCTTTGATCCCTATCTCAGGACTTTCAGAGAATTTGGGTTGGAGTGAGCTGGTGTTGACTGCAGCCGTGGGTTGGAGCCTAAAGAAGTTTGCATGAGGAAACCTCTTCTGTTGCTTTCTAAATGCCAGGATTATAATGGTACACTGCTCATGACAGAATATGATAGCCAGATCTCTTTTTTTGTTTTCTTTTCCTTTTTCCAGTGCTGGGAATCAAGTTGACAGTTTCACACATACTATGCAAGCACTCTACCACAGAACTGAGTAACAACCTTGGCCTTTGTTTTTCATCATTATTTTAAAATTGATTAATTACTGAATTGATTATTTTGTGCAGTGTTGGGACTGAACTCAGAACCTTGCACATAGTAGGCAAATGCCCAGCTTGGTAGTCAGATCTTAAATCTGCATGATCAGGTGAGTTTCCATTTCACTTTTTCTCATTTTTTTTTTTCACATCTTTGCATTTTGGGAGGTATTCTTTTTTTCCTCTAGGTTTTGTGGCTACACGGGGCAGTAGCCAGGAAGCCTGGATTGCCTGAGAGCAAAGCTGCCGGCTGTGACCTCCCTCTGCAGCTGGCTGGCTACCGGCGGGGCCCCTCCCCTGCTTGCTTCGGCCTTGGCTTGGGGCACCGATCCAGGGCTGACCCCGCCCATCTGCGGATATGTGGCTCGGACAGGGCCCAGGGTCCTGCTGGGGCTGAGGGAGTTGGTGGTGCAGGGTGATGGCATTTGTGACAGGGTGAGGGAAGGAGATTGTTGGCTGAGCCTCGAGGGGTGCGATTAGATTACAGCGGAGGTGCCTGTCTGGCCGAGGTGGGAGACTTGGTCCTGTTCGCTGCCCCTCCGCCTTCGCAGTGCTCACACACTGGTGTGAGGGGCCATTTCTGGAGCGGTCGGCAATGGTCCGGGGCACAGGGCCAAGCAGCTCCTCCACAGGGTTCAGCCCTAGGCTTTTGCTTCTTTTTAATTTCCTCCTGCTTTTTCCCCGTTTTTCTCCTGGACTCGTGTCTCTGCATTGTCAAACACCTGGCGAAGAGGTAGCCAGCCACCTGAAATCTTGCCAGTTTCGCTCCTGTGCCTTCCCCCGTCCCTCCCATTGCCTTCTGTATGTGGACAAGTGCTTTCTGAGGCAGAGGAATTCGGGCTTTGTGTCAGATGCGGGAGTCTGAATCTTCGCTTAGTGACTATCAGCTGAATGACTTTCAGCACATTATTTAAGGTCGACAAGCCTCTGTTTTCTCTGCTGGGAGATGGAGAATCTCACGAAGGCTGAATTAAATAAAATACATAATGTCTCTAATATGAGTGTTGGCACCCACTATGCACTAGAGTGGCTTTTCCCTCTCCTTTTCATTCTCTTGGGATTCTCTGGATCATTTTCTGTCAAGTAGGAGGAGGAGATTGGAGTGTGGCCAGTCTGTGCGGTAGTTAGTGTTCCCTCTAGTCTGTTCAGGCTGTTGTCTCTTACCTCAGGCTTTGGGTGGCTGTTGCCCAGGACCTGTAGTAGGTGAGCAGCACCCAAAGTGAGGTGGAAGGAATAGCACAAGCACAGTGTCCTGATACAGCTTCATGGAACTCACGCGGAGGGTATAGGGAGCTGTGTGGCCCTCTGGTTAGAGGACTGTTGTCCTCCAGTGCAGGGCTCCAACCTTTTCTGTGATTTTTCTGGCCAGATATCCCTTTTATGGAAAGAAAGTTTCATGAAGAAACTCATTATCTTGCACCACATTAAGCATTATTTATATTTTTAAAGTTTTAAAAAAATGAATAATATACAGAATTTCTTAATCCTCTGTTCTTTGCCACAGTCAGGTACTAATATATTATTCCTTAATAGTAGTTGAAGTTAACTCATTCTAAAAACTTGAAACCTTATTTGGACCTGATCTAAGCAATAGTATCCAATAGATCATGGTTATGGCCTAAGTGACTCTTGAAGCCAGTTGGGAAGAAACTCATGAAATGATGAATTCACATTAAAGAAGAAACAAATTACAATCTTAGTAACTGACACAAGTCACAGAAAATAGTATGTTTTCTTTCTCTATGCCTATTAAACATGGTTAAAACCACTTTGTGTGTAATTTCTGTCCTGAGTTTTTCATTTCCTAAGACACGATAAGCATTTCCTTCATGTCATTGCATTCTTGTTTCAAGTTTGATGTTGGGAGCAGAACTCCCTGTAGTGGTCCAGGGCAGCACAACAACCTCAGATCATTCTTTGGCCAAGAGCTCAGTCTCCAGTGGGCTGATGAGACCGAGGTGGGCAAGCTGCCTGCCCTCTCTGCCTCAGAGCTGGAGGCTCAGATTTGCGTGGCTCACTTGTGCTTTTCATTGATAGGTTTGTGGCTGATTTTATAGTTTACCAGGGATAGAGTATGCAGTGGTTTGTATCCATGGCTGGCTCTAGGAAACTTGTTTGATAAAGTTGTTTAAAATGCAAAGGCAAGATAACATCATTCACCATCAGTTGGGTCTTCCAATCCAGAGGATCAGAGAAGAGCCTATGAAAAACAGGTCAGGAGTTTTATTGAACACCACTCACAGGTCACAGCGTCCACCTTCCTTCTGGTACGTTCTGGGCCGTTCTCCCGTTTTCTCCAGAGACCCATAGGAGGGTAGTCTAATTCCATTAGATGTCTTGGGTGTTCATAGGAGAACTGTTTCTGCTTCCGAGCTCCTGAGAGGCCGTGACCTCCTCCCATCTGCCCCCTGTGGCTCAGCCCCGGACACTTCCATCATCAGCCAGGATGGCTGCTCCGTCTCTGCATGGGAGAGAAAGCACACTCATGACCGTCAGCTGGGAGGCCAGCGCCAGTCTCAGAGAGCACCAGGAGAGATGTGAGTGGTGGCTGGGGATGGCTCATCCATCAACTGGCAGCCAGAGAGTCAAGTAACGCTCAAGGCAGGCCTGAAAGAGCACTGAGCTGTTTGCACCGTCTCAACGATCCCTAATTAAATGTCTTGTTAGAACAAAATGACTGGCGACAGCGAAGCTCATTGACTTCTCCTCCCAGAGTGTGGCAGGCTGAATGCTGCCTTCTGGAGCTTCAGCCACCATCGCTGCTCTCTGTGACTGGCATATAAAATCTGAGCCCAGAAGTCTGGCATTGGTGGCTGCAGACAGGCCACTCTGATGCTCAGTGCCCAAATGTGGAGTGCATGGGAGAGACGCCCACCTCAGCTGATGGGCAGTGTATACCATCCAGGGACAGCAGCATACAAAAGTTAAAAAAAGTCAGCTCACATAGATGCTTCCAGACATATTATCCCACGTCACCACTAGGAGCAGGGAGACCAGGTTCACATTGCTGGAGGCCCAGAATTTTCATACTGCTTCTAGAAAAATCATCTCTTTTAGGCAGAGCTTTGATTAGAGGTGTTTTTCACCAGGTCTCTCTCTCTTCCAGTTGGTCCTCACTCCCCCAGCTTTGTTCTGACTTAGATCGTCAGTCCAGGCCACCCAGGGGCAGTGGGTTGTGCATGGGCAGCTGCTCCTTCCAAATTCTCTGGGATTCAAGGCTGGGCGCTGGGTGATTACACCGCTGTTATCTGGGATTAGCTATTTTCGCTCCCTGTATTTATATCATGGAAGCTGCAGCATGATGCGGCCAGATGCCAGTGCAGGCAAACTTCTCCTTCCTTCTGGAAGCACCTGCTGCTCTGCTGACACCCGGCAAGGTGGCAGTTGGTGGCAGACCAGACCTGCCAACTTCGCCAAGCCCTTCCCAAGTGTCCGGGGCAGTGACTCGAGCTGTAGGGAGAAACTCCACTCAGCAGCGACAGGCGAAGGCCACATCCAGGCTTGAGGGAGGTGGGGGCGGAGGGCTGGCAGCAGGCCCTGCAGAAGATGCCTGTCACCTCCCTAATCCCCTGCAGCCTTCAAGTCTAGGAACCCTCTCCCTGCCCCCCACCCCTGTTCCACCCAACATACCCCTCGCGTATCTCCCCGTGTGGCACGTGAGGTGTCTGAAGGGCCCTTGTTTTAGGCAGCCCAGGAAAGCACCTACTGCTTCAGAGTCCAAGGTTTAAGTGCAGAAGAATTCAAAGACGCTCCTCTGCTTAACTTGGTTCATCTTTGTCTCCTCCTTTTCTTCTCTCCCTGGCTTGAGGAAGTTCCATCTGCCAGCTTATCTTTTAGGACTTGGAGAAGTGTTCAAAGAGGGCTGTCCTCGTTCACTGGAGGTAGACGAGATGACCCCCTGAGGTTTTAAACCAGTAAAGTCTGTTACTTCATGAAGTGGAACTTGCTCCCAGTCTGTGCTGCATCGATGGAACTTCTTTCTGCAGGCCTGGGAGGGCTGCCTGCTGTTTCATCCCTCCTCCTGGGCAAGAGTAGACATTTCCAGCCTTGGCTAAACCATGTGGGGATCTTGGAAGCCACCAGACCAAGGCTAGGTTTCTGATGGAGTGTGGGGGGACCTCAGACTCACGAATGCACCCACAGAATACTGTGGTGGGGTGTCTGCTGGCTTTTCTGGGCCTCCATCACTTTGGACTCTGTCTTTTCCCCAGGCTCCTTCACAGTGCAGGAATCGCAAGGGTGACAACATATTAAAAAAAAAATAACACTCTAATGTAGAGTGTCCTAAACCTCAGTTGTTTGCCAAAGCCAGGCAAAATGAATGCAGGTCAACTATTCATTATTTGAAATATTTATGGCCAGGTGTGTTTTATATTTCAGAGTTTTTTGGATTTAGGAATTTTTGTGTAGATTTGCTGAGTGGGTGTCACTAATCTGAAATTCAAAATACTCTGAAATCTGAAGTTTTAAAATTTAAGTTTCAAATTCTGGGGCATTTTGGATTCTATATTTTTAGATTAGGGGTATTCAACCTATAGTGTATAAAGATACACAAGTAAAGCTAATAAAAATAGACAACACATAAATATATTTATTGCAATAGATTCACTTTTTTTTAAAACCCCAAAACAACATAGCCTTGTCCCAATTAAGAGTATTCAAGAAATCACCAGTTAAGGCCTTAGTTATATTTTTGTCTTCATCAATTTCCAAGTTAGTCATATAGGGACTATGGGTTGGAAAATTCTGGTCTAACCAGAGGAAAGCCGGAAATGTAATGGAAATCCAGGTAGCTACTGGACAGCAGGGCTGGGAGGAGGGGGCAACTCCAGACGGGGTTTGTCTGTGGGTGTGGCCTGGTGGGGTGCTGGGGAACCCGAGGGGAGCAAAAGAGAAACTTCTTGACTGACAGAAGGGATAACAGCATTAGAGGTTTGGGAACATTCAATCCTTAGAGTGAAAAGGAGCAGTGTGATTAAAATCACTTATCTTGTCTCCTTTCTTTCACTGATAATACCACAGACTGAGCAGGTGCTAATGAAAGAGGTTTACTGTGGTTCTAGCGTCAAGGTCGATGCTTTGCTGATGGCTTCTGGCTGCTAGAATCCAAGGAAGCATAATGTGTCACATGGAAGATAGGGAGTCCTTTGGTCCCTTCTCTCCTATTACCTGGTCTGTATCGTGGGGCTCTTCCCTGATTACTTTATTTGATCCTAGTCACCTCCCAAAGGCTGCACCTCTCAGAACCATAGTCAGATAGGTTCACCCACTCCATATCTCACAGTGGGACTGACCTCGAGCAGGGCTTTTGGCAGGGGCAGTTCACCCCAACTCACAAATGCAAAGCCTCTGATATCTTTACTCAGAAAGATTATTTCCTGCCCTGTCTCTCCTGAGATCAAAGTTCACCCCATAGCAGGCTGTACTCTATGCAGTGGTCCTTGTGGCTTTGTGGCCTCCCATGCTGTTAGTGTCTGTGGCACCCGTGTGACCCTGCAGGAGGAGGTAAACACCAAACATCACAGCACACTTGGCCTGAGATGTTCCCCTTTCTGAAGTAGAGGGTGCTACGTGGCCCCTGCACCAGTCTCCCAGTCAGTCTTTCTCCCAAGGGAACAGAAGTCCCCCAGGAAGTGTTATGGACATTTCTATCTCTTCTCCCTCTCACTCTTTCCTACAGACACTCTTTCCTATAGCTCACTTGGTTCCTCTGGGAAATAGATAAGCAGCAGAAAAACTTCTCACTAATTCAAAAGCACTGACAATATTTAGTTATGGTGCGTTTCATTCATCTATGTGTCTTTTTTCCAAACCTGAGAATGCATTGAATGTGATTTCTGGACTGACTTCTCCATGGGATATAAAATTGTAAGTATTTTCCCATACCGTTGAACACTTAATTCAATCTTCGTGGCTATGTTTTCTGTTTTGGTGCAGCACAGGTTTTATTTTTTACTATTGTAAATAATATCATATTATTAGTAATATTATAAATGATAGTCCACTTTGGGTCACACAGCAAAAGTTTGAATTATTGTCTAAGAATAGATTCTCAGAAGTAGGATTAGTTTGTTTGGTAACTATATTTTGTCTAAGACAGAAATATTTGCATCATATTTATATGTACACATGAAACTAAGACAGATTGAGTATCCCTTTTCCAAAGTGCTTGGGACCAGAAGGGTTTTGAATTTCATGTTCTATTCAGATTGTAGGAGAGTTGCACAAAAAGAAATATCTTAGGAGCTATAGATTTAGCTCAGTGGTTCTGGTGTCTGCCTTGCAAGCACAAAGTCCTGAGTTCAATCCCTGGTACCACTAAAAAAAAAAAAACCCTGGAGATGGGACTTAAACATTAAATTCACCCATTTTTATGTATATACCTCACACACACACACACACACACACACACACACACACAACCTAAAAGAGCTTTCACATGACTCAGTAGGGATGGATCTTACTGGGTTGCCCAGGGTAGTTTTGAACTACTGGGCTCAGTGAAACCTTTTACCTCAACCTACCAAATAGCTGGGACTACAGGTACTACCTACCACTGTGCCTGGCTTTATAATATTTATAACCAGTTTATGCATGAGACAAAGTTTTCCAAGTGGACTTGTCTCATTGTGATGCCACATCATTGTTCAAAAACTTCAAATTTTGGAATGTTTCAGATTTTGAATTAACACAATCAACCTTTGACAGTAACTGAGGGCTAGGGGACGGTGGATTCTGCCTGGGTCAGGGGAAAGGTAGACCTGTCGCAGTACACTTTTTGTATAAAACAATTAAAAACAACCCATGCAAACTAATTGCAGCTTAACTGTAGAACAGATGCAAATGTCTCAATGTCTAGCTCCTGTCCTTTGCCTGTCACACCCCGCTTCATTAGCTCAGTCAAGTGTTGGGTTATGTAGTTGTAGGGCATCCCTGCTTCACAAGAGCTCTGGGGCCCAAGGTGTCTTCTGTCTTCCTCAGCAGCCTTCGTGATGGGAAAGAGAGGAAGTGGAGCTAGGTAATATTCTGTTGAGGAAAAATGTGCAAATCAAATACATCAAGTCTTCTCATGTCGTTGGTAAGAACACAGCGACTTCCTCTAGCTGCAAAGGAGTCTGAGAAATGTAGTGTCTACTTGGGCGGCCAGAGTGGAAGATGATGTTCTCCTATTACACAGAAGAGGGGAAAGTGAGGATGGCAGTTAGGTAGGCCTGGGAACTTCTTTGGGGTGGTGCTGGAGATTAAACCGAGGGTTTCATGAAAACCCTCTACCCCCACTGAGCTACGCTCCAGCCCCACAGAGACTTTTATTAAAGAGGAAAGACTAGAAACTGTACCAGATTATTTTGCTGTCTTTAATTTTTGTTTTTTGTTTTTTGTTTTTTGGAGACAGGGTCCCGCTTTGTAGTTCAGGCTGGCCCTGAGCTCACTATGGTGCCCAGGCAAGCCGCCTGCGAACTCAGCAATCCTCCTGTCTCTGCCTCCCGAGTGCTGGGATTACAGGCGTGAGCCACCACGCCCAGCATTATATGTGGTAACCGGGGATCGAACTCAGGTCCTTACGCTCGCGAGGCAGGTGCCGGAACCACTGAGCTAACCCTCCGGCCCTGTCTGTAATTTTTAACTAAACTCATAAAATTGTAACTGTGGGGACAGTTGAGAGTGGTGGTAGTAATGGTATACTATAACAGGATTATCTCCATTTTCCCGTAGTTATCCTGAAATGGAATGCCTTTCCTCAGGTGAGTGGTAAAATGTAACATCTGATTATTCAGTTTGGTAGCTTTGTCAACGATACCTTTCTCACAAAATTTCTGTAAGTGTGGGTAGCTTTGCCGCGGGAGAAATAAAATAGCATGACTATGCAATGTGGAGGAATGAGAAAAGAACATCTACTAACACATCATGACCTTGCTATTTAGGGATTTTTAACACAGAAGAAGCTAAGGTTAAAGAAGGAAAAGAATTCAGCTCTAAGTCACTCAGCCTGGAACTGGCAGAACCAGGTCAAAATTTATCTTCAAAGCCAACACACTTTAAACCATTTAAAGATTTTTGTCTAAATTATCTTTCCTTATCTCTAGCTCACTCAACTCATCCTAATGCTCATTCCCAGAAACAAATCTTTCAACCTACTTAACCTTTTAATTTTCAAATAATATATGCATTAAACTTAGTATCTCTTATTTATAGATATGCCAATTAAATTAAGCTAATTATTAATTATTTTTTGTGATTCTGGAGATTGAACTCAGGGCTTGTGCTTGCTAGGTAAGTGTTATATCATTGAGCATGGACATTATCTTTTTTTTTTTTTTCTGAGACAGGGTCTTGCTTTGTAGTTCAGGCTGGCCCTGAGCTAATTATCTAGCCCAGGCAAGCTTCGAACTCAGCTATCTTCCTGCCTCTGCCTCCCAAGTGCTGGGATTACAGACATGAGCCACTATACCCGGTGTGGACATTATCTTTTGATTCACCAGTTGTGAACATTATTGTTCAACTTCAAATTACACAGATAAAGATTTTTAGATTGCTAAGAAGTCTATATGTGCCATATGTTTTCCTTTTCTCCCAACAGAATTTATCTGAACATATTGTAAAACTCTCACTTAGTACTTACATAATTATGACTCTACAAACACTGCTCATTGTTGAATCTGATAGTCTACTGTGATTAAATTTCCATTCTTGTATAATATTTTTGTTTGTTTCATTTTCTTTCAATAGTTCACTAGTATGGTATCCAACTTTCTAAGAATGTCAGAAACTCCATGTAATGTCCTACTTTGTCAAACCTGTCTGATATTCATCAATTTAGCATTCTTTATAAAGTCATCTGTCCTTCTGTTCTTTAACCCTTGCCTTTTTTTTTTTCCAGCCTTGTGTTTGCAAGGGAGAGGGAAGTACCACTGAGCTAAATCTCCAGGCCCTCTTTAATTTATTCTCATTTTCTGGAAATTCTATTGGCTTTTCACATTGGTTTCTATGTTGATTTTCCAACTTATTTTTCATTTTTCCTTCACCTATTGCCACGACTTTGACTTTTTACTTGGAGTATTTTATGAAGATATATTTAATTTTACCTTCATCTAATCTTTTCATTTGAAAAATTCCTTGCTCAGTCCTTTTATTAAAATAGTTCAGCAATGGGCTGGGGATTTAGCTCAAGTGGTACCATGCCTACCTTGGAAGCACAAGAACCTCAGTTCAATCCCTGGTACTGCAAAAAACAAAAAACAAAAAACAAAACAAAACAAAACAAACTAACAAAAATAGTTCATCAATAATTAAAAAGTTTTTATCATGGGAACTTTCCTGTGCTTTGGCTTTTCTGTTGTGTGTTTATGGTATGGTGCGTTACTCCTATTTCATGGGAACAATTTATTTTCTTATTGCTCAGAGAACATTCATTATAATTCTTTGCCTTTTCTTCCTCCTCCTCCTGCTCCCCTTTCTTCCTCCTTTTTTGGTATTGGAGAAGGATTTCAGGGCTTCAGAAGAAGCCGATTGGAAGGTCTATCTACTTTTATAAACTGACCAACCGTGATTAAATTCATCCCTTTAGAGTGTACACTCCAGTTGCTTTCAGTGTGTTTATGGTGTTGTGCAGCGTCAGCACTATCTAATCACTATCTAATTCTCATCCCAAAGAGAAACTCTTACCTACTACTTAGTTCTTTCTCCACCCTCCTTCCCGTCACTGGTAGCCGCTAATCTGCTTTCTGTTTATATAGATTTGCTTCTTCTTACGTTCATGTAAATGGCATCATAAATGATATGTGGCCTTTTGTGTTTGGCTTCTTTTACCTGGCATGTTTCAAAATTCATCTAGGTCAGTGGTGGCGAACCTATGGCACATGTGCCACAGCTGGCTGCTTCTTATCATTGAAGGCTCTAAAAGGTTTGCCATCCCTCATGTAGGTTGCTGCATGTATCAGTATTCCTTTACTCCTTTAAATTACTGAATAATATTCTATTTATGGGTATTCCACATTCTGTTTAGCATTCATCATTAATGGACCTTTGGAGGAGATTTTAAAAGGTAATTCTTGTTTTCATTCTTTGTTCATTCTTTATCTCTGAGCCTTTCTGGGGTTCTATAGAATATACTGTGGGCCTCCCCAAGCCTGCAGACCTGTGTGTTTGACTTGCTTCTTCTCTGCTGGGTGCATTCATCTACCAAATTTAGACTTTATTTGCTGGGTTTAAGGGTTACATGTTTCCTAGTTTCATAGGGATCCAGTTTGTTCACTTATTTCTTCTTGGCCTTGTGTCAATGGATGAAAACCTTTAACTTTCCTCAAACTGGAAGGCTTCCTATGTACCTTTCATTAGTCCTCCTGAGTTATATTTTTTGGTTTTTATATTTTTGTTTTTGTTTTGTCTTGCTATGTAGTTCAGGCTGGCCTCTAACTCAAAGCAATCCTCCTGCCTCAGCCTCCTGAGCACAAGGATTATAGGCGTGCACATCACACCTGGCCATGGCTTCTTTGTAAATTACAGTAGTGGCTTGATTAACAAACTGAATTTGTTTTATGATTCTTTTCAGAAAGATGGCTACCTTTGTGTTTGATAGCCTTTGTGTGAAAGATAGCCATGGTTGTGTCTGTCAGCTGATGGAGAGCTTTTAAACAGAAGCAAAATTTTGCCACTTTTCTTTCCAAACTGAATTGTTTACAAACAGAAGCATCTGTGCATTGAAGTACTAAATATTACATAGATTAGGCGGTAAGTGCTAAAAAGAGGCATTTGTTTAATTGATTCATTCAGTAGATATTTCTTTTTTTTTAAATTGAATTCTTTATTGGTACAATTTATATACATCTCAAAATCACATATAACATTGGGAAATTTGTACCAGTATATGCCACAAGTTAATTCTCATTTTTACCCATATCCCTACCCACTCCCCCCTCCTCCCCCCTTATACATGCTCTTTTATTTTCTTTCTGTATCATATTTATTCCTTCCC
>PVIC010020028.1:0-29953 GCA_004025085.1 Thryonomys swinderianus | reverse complement strand
CAGGGTCTCGCGTTGTAGTTCAGGCTGGCCCTGAGCTCACTATGGTGCCCAGGCAAGCCGCCGCGAACTCAGCAATCCTCCTGTCTCTGCCTCCCGAGTGCTGGGATGACAGGCGTGAGCCACCACGTCCGGCACTGTGGTATGCGGTGTTGATTGTTGGTGGGCGTGAGTCTCCACGCCCAGCATTCTATGTGGTTACCGGGGATCGAACTCAGGTCCCTGACTTGTGAGGCAGGCGCCGGAAACACTGAGCTAACCCTCCGGCCCGAGCTTTTCTTGATTTTAGTTACATTGAGATCTTAGAACTATGAAGAATAATGACTTACATGCAAACAACTATCAATTATGTATGAGAATAGATGGAAGGCATTCTCATGCCTGGAATCCAAAAACGTGTCTCTGGGAGAGTCTGCCTCAGGTGGAGGAAAGACAGCCTCTTTAACAAATGGTGCTGAAAAGCTGGGCTTAACTTGCCATAGACTAAAGCTAGACCTATCTCTGTCACCATGTAAAAACTAAAATCAAAGTGGACTAGAGACTTAAACAGAAAAACCAAAACATTAAACCTGCTGCAAAACAGATTAGGTAAAACTCTTGGAGACATTTGCTGAGGAAAAGACTTTATGAACAAAACCTCTGTAGCACAAGAGCTAGCAGAAGAAATCAACAAATGGGATTTCTTTTTATTAAAAAGCTTCTGCACAGCAAAGGAGACCACCCACAGAGAGAAAAGACAACCAACAAATTGGGAAGAATCTTTACCAGCTGTCTCTCAGACAAAGGCCTACTACCTAGAATATATAAAGAGCTTAAAAAATCAACCCCTCGCCCCCAATTTAAAGACCCCATTCAAAAATGGGCAGCTGAAATGAACAGACATTTTTCAGAGGAAGAAGTGAAAGCTTTCAAGAAGCATATGAAGAAATGTTCAACATCGCTGGTCATTAGAGAGATGCAGATGAAAACAACACTGAGATTTCATCTCATTCCACAAAGAATGGCTGCTGTCTCAAAATTAGCCAGCAACAAGTGCTAATGAGGCTGTGGAGAAAAAGAAGACTTTTTCCACTATTGGTGGGAATGTAGACTACAACTTCTATGGAGGTCAGTATGGAGATTCCTAAAACAAAACAAAACAAACAAAAACTAGGATTAGAGGTCCCATTTGGCCTTGCTATTCCCTTGCTAGGTTTAGACACAAAAGAATTAAAAGAATCATATTATAGTGACATAAGTGCACCCATGCTCATAGCAGCTCAGTTTGTGATGGCTCAATCTTGGAAACAACCCAAATGCTCATCAACTGGAGACTGGATAAAGAAGATGTGGTTTTTCTATAAAGTGGAGTATTACTCTGCCTTAAAGAATAAGTTTGAGTCATTTAGACTCAAAGGGATGTACCTTTAGGACCTACTCATAAGTGAAATAGCCCATAGATGTGTAAATATCATATCTGTTCTCTGGTATGAGAAACTGAAGATGTTAATAAGTTCTAGAATGTATGATGGATATTGTCAAATAGAAAATATGCAAAGGGAAATATTGTGGAGGACTGAGGAATGAGGGGTAAAGAAAAAATGTGATGGTAATAAAAGGGAAACAAAGCTTACATTTTTAGGGGGTGGAGGGTTGCAAGGTGCGTAGGGGAACAGGAAAAAAATGAGAATAAAATTGTGTCATATACCGGCACAAATTCCCAAAATTGAGTGTTATCGTGATGTGTATATCCAATGTACCAATACAGATAAAAATTTAAAGAGAAAGAGAGAGTCTGCCTCAGCTACTGGAGGAAATTCTTCAACAAAAGAACGACATAGACCCAGAAGGAGGACATGAGTGCCAGAAAGAATGGAAAGATCATAGAAATATGCAAAAGTATCCACTAGGACAGCAGCAGGAAGGCTTGAGACAGGAGCAGGTAGGTGGAGGAATCGGGTGCGTGAAGGATGGATATGGGCAGCAGTTGGTGCTGGAGGGAAGTGACTTGGCATGAAACATAACAGACAAAAACCAAAAAACTGCAGAACATCAAATTTAGAGGTATTTGAGTAGAACCATTAGAACATTTGGGAGAAGTTAGATACTTCGAAAATGAAATAAGTGAAAAGTGAGACATTTTGTATGTAAAGCAGAGTTGTAAAGGAAGAAAAGATAACCATAATGCATCTCCCTAATATTGTCCTGCAGTGCTGACTAACGATGTAAGTTTACGAAGAAGCTACACTGGGAAAATTTGGGGAGGAAAATGCTAAAGTGAAGCGAACAGCTCAATCTTCATTGATCCTCAAGGGAATTGATTGATATTTTCTGAAATTGGAAAAACAGGACATAACGGTTTTAGGAAGAGGGAAGTCAGAATTGTAACTCAGCCTAAAGAACAGACAGTTGTTTCTCTGTGATATGAGACTGTGCAATGGGAAAAGCCTGGAGTGTTCTTTAACACGTCACCAATTATGTACGTGTTTTTCATCTTAATAGGAATAATGATTTTTACTTCTCTCCTTAATTTCCTTTTAAAGTGTCATGAAATACCCTAAAAAGAGAATGATTGATAAAATATTTAGCTGAGACTATTTTGACAATTACTGTATTTTTACCTCATTAAGTATTTCTTGTGGAGTTCTCTTATTTTCTTTAGAGACCAGAAGCTCTCAAATTTGAGTTTTCCTCTCCTGACAATGAAACATAACTCTTTACTTCATTCGGCCCTTCAAAATAGAGGTTAAAAGTTTTATCTTTGTAGTATAGGCACTCAATTTTTTAAATTTTTAAATGGTAGTTTACTAATGAACTATTTTAGATTAGGATCTGGAGTAAAAATTTCTTTTTTAATTAAATGCCTTAATTTTCAATACGCAGAGATGGATGATATGGTTTAGATTCTTTGGCCTTTTCTTTTCCAAGGCAATCTGAACAAATTATTTCATTTTGAAGGTGAGTTGATTCATTGGTTGAAGTAAATTTGGTGGCTAAACTTCCAGGGTGCCAGTGATAATTTAAGGTGATTGTTTGTAGTAGACATAAGTGATTGATAACACCATCCCTCAGTTTCTCCAGGAAAAGTTAATTTTTTTTTTTTGCTTTACATTGTCAGCTTCTCGGGGTTTAATGATAAATTTGTTTGAACATCTAAAAAAATCTAATGCTCTTTCCTGAAGGTAATTTGGTGTTATTGGCAGGTACAATCATAGCATTCCATTAAAACAAAGATGTTCCAGGCTAAATAATATTCGTACTGTACTGGGAATCTATGGATAACTGCTGTTTGATGAAAAGGCATACCCTTGGTAATAGAATATTTATGCATTCACTATCTAAATATTTATGGTTTGCCTTAAAATGCTAGGTGCTAGGGTTATGGGGAAGCAGGCATAGTATGCTCTCACCTATTAAAGCAGGGCACATAAACCATGTATGAGAAATAACATAATCGAAGTGTCAGAAAGCATGCTTGGAGAACATGATTTCTTTCCCAACCCAATAAATCTCCTACGGTAGAGTTTTCTGTTTCAGATGCCTCTTAACTTGGTGAAAACATGCTTCTGGTAAAAGAGATCTTCAAATCATACCTTCATTTATATTGCTTGTTACTCAAGAGAAAATGATGCATCGGTCAACAATCTCAAGTAACTGAACTTAAAGGAAAAACTATGGATATCAGTCTTGAGAATGCTCTTTGGTAATATCATGTTAAACTTCCACTTTTGTAGAGAAGAATGCTCTGGCACTGAGTCCAGTCAGAGGCTAGAAATCTGCATGTATTAGTTTAGCTTTGAGTAGATACTTTCATAAAATCAATGCATAAACTTTGAAAAGTGGGCATGAAAGACATTGTAGACCTCTGGGTCTTTTGTAAGTCACAGCTTGCTAGTAATGTTTTCAGTTTTCTTCTTGAAAAACTCAGGTGACCAATTTATTCAGATTTCAAGTTCTACTGTAGGACAGTGAGTGGTCCACAGTCAGTGCCGCTCAAATATTTGTGGAATGAATGAACAAGTGAGGTCATCAAGACTTATCTGCTGTGTGTCGGAGTCTGTGCTGTGCTGTTGTACCCCTTGTCTTATTACTTCTGCTGATAGCAAACTTTTATGTTTTAAAAGCTAAGTTTTGTTAATGGTTGCTTCTTCTTACTGCTTTTCTGTAAGAAATATAATGGATTCCCTATGCTCAGTTGTAATGTGCAACTTCACATCCTCTTACCATGTCTCTTCATTTCCTGTTCCATAGGTACACAGGTGCACATGTGTGTACACATACATACACGCACACACACCTAGACCCTACCACATGCACAACACTTCCTACTTGGCTATTTTTCTTTTTGGAAATAGATGCAGGATGAGTACTAAATCAAAGACTAGAGGAATTCAGGGGCTATGTTGCACCCATGTATTTTTTTAGCTAGGTCCTCGTTAATTGCCCACGCTGGTCTTATCCTGCTGGGCTTGCGCGATCCTCCCAGCTCAGCCACCAGCCCCCTGGGACTACAGGTCTGCACTGGTTCCACTGCTAGCTGCCTTTACTCTGCTCTGCTTATTGTCATGAAGAATTGGTAGAGGAAAACACTCAGCTTTTCCTATCACATATCATTAGTCAGTGCTGTTGAAACATCTAAACAGTTCTGAGACCAATATGACCTTGTTCCTTTTCCCACCGGTACTGAGGATTGAACTCAGGACCTCATGCTTGCTCGACAGGCTCGGAGACACTGGCGGCTGAGCTACAACTCTGATCTAGATTGCTCTTATTTTAACACTAAAATGACATCATATATTCTATAAGGCTTATAATTTTAGCCAATATTTGTTCACCTTATGAATACAAACAGCTAGGGTGATAATGAAGTGTGATTGAAGAATATTGTGAATGTTTAAATTTAAAAAATTATTACAGTAAAAGTCATATTGCCATTACTCTTCCTCAGTATACTCCCGCTCACACGTAACCCATGGCTCTTACTGCTTTCAGAAGCAGTTCTAGAAGTCATCTTTTGTGGTACTGTTTTTTGTTTTGTTTTGTTTTGCACAGTGGCAGGGACTGAGCTTGGGCCTTTGCATTTGCAAGGTAGGCACAGAGCCTCCGAGCTAGATCCCCGGCCTTTTTCATGGTATCTTCATTGGCACTGTCGTGGCTTCACACAAGTCTGCAGTCAAGTCAGCTCTCATGCTCATCTTGACTTTGGGGAAGAGCCAGAGTCCGCACCACGCCAGGTCTGGTGACCAGGTGGGTGGAGGCTGGAATGTTGCTATGAGCCTACCTTGCTCTTCAAGGACACTCAGCAGTGACATTCACTGTGTGTGCTTTTCTTTTTAAAATCACAGTCTCAGGCCAGGAATTTAGCTCAGTGGTTCTGGTGTCTGCCTAGCAAGCACAAGGTGCTGAGTTCAATCTCAGTAACCACATACCACAATGCTGGGCATGGTGACTCAGGCCTGTAATCCCAGTACTCGGGAGGCAGAGGCAGGAGGATTGCTGAGTTTGAGGCTTGTCTGGGCTACATAGTGAGCGCAGGGCCAGCCTGAAGTACAAAGCGAGACCCTGTCATTAAGGGACGCACCATAGAGGAGTTCTGAAACCAATTCAGAAATTAGCAAGAACATTGGGAAAACTGTGCTTAAAGCGTGGGAGGTATTTTGAGAGTGGCTAAGGGCAATGTGTCTTTTACTACATAAATTTATAAAAATTAATTTTTCACCGTAATTTTTGATCAAACTGCTTTGTATACATTGGATGTAGCAAAATGCAAGTTTTACCCTTGAAACTAAAGCAATACAATCTTTCCTTTCTAAGCATCTCCCGCTTATTGAAGCTGTTATTATGTACATAAAGGCTTTACAGTATTCATTTTCCTTCTTATCTGAGCTCCTTTCCCTCGAATAGAGCTTTAGTCTTACTAATTCAAATTTAGTTATTTCAGTTCTAGAATTCTTAAAGTGCCTCAGCTTGAGCAGATGGTCTTCTAAATTCAAGTCTAATAAATTTCACTACACATAAAAAACAATAAATCTGCCATCAGTTGGTAATTTCAGAAATGCTTTGGGTCCTGAGATTCTTACTGAGGGTACGATGTGTGTTTTCCTCTGTACAGTCCGTCATCACGTGCAGGTGAATGGCGGTGTCAATATCCATTAAGAAACTTCCATGGAATTCACAGTGCACAGATAAAAATAAAAACACACAAGATTTTAAAATGTCTTTCTCTATAGTCTGTGAGAGAGTTTTAGAGAGTCTTAAGTATTCGAGTCCTTTCAGAATTTGGGGATTTGGAGGGCGCCTCAAATGCTTCAGTTTAACGATGCAAGTATTGTTATATTTCATGATAAACACTGCTTCCTGTATTGGGAATGCAGGCCTATGGGAAGAAATTTCAGAAAAAGAATAATCTCTTTTTCTCTAGGGATTGATTTAAAAATTTGGAGTTCACAAATGAAAGCTTATGACACCAAAGCTGCTTATAGGTTCAAATATAAGCAATTTTCAGAGTTAAATAAGCCAGTAAAGAAGATCACCTAGAAAGTGTATCTTTTCCAATTTCCCCCTGGGAAACTCAAGATAATGGCTTTTCCTTTATTTTATTGGGTTCAAGCAACCATGTGAAAAGCTATATAATAGCAAGTAAATATTGACCGTGCAATTACAGGTAAATATTATGTTATGTCAAAAGAAATAGAAAATATCATTTCTTCCTCTTCAACTACTACCCTCTGGTCATGTGCTAGCCTTGAAAATTAAATGGTGATTATATTTCTAATACCTTTCAATAGTGTTTCTGATTATTATATCTGTTAGTAGAGTTATATAGCTGGTAATGTTTTCTAAATTACTGTTATTTTATGTGTCAACTTAATGTGATATGCTATGCAATTTTGTACATAGATAACAAATACAGTGTTCTTTGTAATACTTTGTAGTGTTTTTTTTTTTTTTTTTTTTTGAGACAGGGTCTCCTTTTGTAGTTCAGGTTGGCCCTGAGCTCACTATGTAGCCCAGGCAAGCCTCGAACTCAGAAATCCTCCTGTCTCTGCCTCCCGAGTGCAGGGATTACAGGTATGAGCCACCATGCCTGGCTGATACTTTGTAGTTTTGAAAGGATTTTTACACATACCTTTTCTCAGTAGATAAGCAGATTATTCTTTCAGTTTAATAAAAAACAAATTACAGAAATATTGCTAGTGTTGTTTCATGAAGTTAAACTTGCCAAGTAGAGTTTGATACATAATTTTCTGATTCCTTGGCCAGTAGATTTTCTACTCACTCATCCTCCATCCACAAAAAACTTACAGAGATTGATTCCTACTCTGTGTCAGGCACTGTGCTCGGGGCTGACGATGTGCGATAGCTACAGATACAGTGTAGTTTGTGGACTGAAGAGGAGGAGAGGGGTCTGGCAGATTAGTTGCAAGCCTATTTTCTAATGCTTGAGAAAGTTTGGGAGCTACAGGCCTATCAACCGCTAAGGCCTGGGCTGCTTCCCAGGGTTGCTTATGGTCGTTAGAATCCAGGGTTTAAAGTCTTGGCTCTTGCAAAGACACAGGACTCAGTATGAGGGGACTTGTAAGAAAGCTGGCCTGTAGGCTTCTAGCAGAGAGGGCTTCTTTCTGTTCATCAGTGTGTGTTTGCAGCATATATCAGCTGTGTTTCTTTTGAGGAACTGGGACATGCATTCAATATATCTTGGTCATTTTTGATCCCTTTACCTCTCCGGTCCTCTTCTTCAGCAGAATGGTGTCTACTTACTGTGCTTCCTGAACTGGCGCCTCTACACTGGTTCAGCCATCAATTTTAGGACATGGATAAAAGTAACAAGGAGTCAGTGTTTGCCCAGTCTATAGAGATTTTCCCCTCTGTATCTTTTAGCACTCTCCCCGTGGGTGCTGGCAGCTCTGGATTCTGTATCTAGCAGGTGATTAATGTGACCGAATGTCGTCCAAGTGAATTTTTTAATTGAATTCTTTATTGGTATAATTTATATACATCTCACAATCATGTATAACATTGGGGAATTTGTACCAGTATATGACACAAGTTAATTCTCATTTTTACCCATATCCCTACCCACCCACACCTCCCCACCCCCTTTATACATACTCTTTTATTTTCTTTCTGAATCCTGTTTATTCCTTCCCCTCATTACATTCCCACACCAAATTTCCTATGGAAATTTCCCATTCTATAAAAACTGTTATACTTTCTAGAGCTCATTTGCGTATCAAATGGTTCATATCAAAGGTGTTCATATCAAAGAGAAGACCTGGTATTTGCCTATCTGTGATCTATTTATTTTACTTATTAATGTATCCTCCAGGTGTCTCTATTTGCACATAAATGAATTGATCCTGTCATTCTTTATGGCAGAATAATACTCCATTTTATAAAAAAAAAAACACATCTTCTTTATCCACTCTCCAGTTGATGGGCATTTGGGTTGTTTCTAAGATTGAACTATAACGAATTGAGCTGCTATGAACAAAGGTGTACATCTGTCTTTCCAATATGATTTTTAAAATTCTTTTGGGTATATTCCTAGCAGGGGGATAGCAGGGTCAAATGGGACCCCTAGTCCAAGTTTTCTGAGAAATCTCCACACAGATCTCCACAATGGTTGCACAAGTCTGCAATCCCACCAACAGTGGAGAAGGGTTCTTTTCTCCCCACAGCCTCGCCAGCATTTATTGTTGGTTGATTTTGTGATAGCGGCCTTTCTTTGTAGAGTGAGATGAAATCTCAGTGTTGTTTTCATTTGTATCTCTCAAATGACCAGTAATGTTGAACATTTCTTCATATGCTTCTTGGCTGCTTTGACTTCTGCCTCTGAGGAGTGTCTGTTCACCCAAGTGAATTTTAAAGATCAGCAGTTTCCGGGTGCTCAGTGAGTTCATTTCATGATTCCCAGCTTCCGTTACCAGGCTCAGTGCTGTATGACAGCAATGTGACGACACCCTGCAAAGAACCAGTGTAACATTCAGAAAAAGAGAGGAGAACTCAGAAGAGACAGCACTGCAGCAGAACTGAGGTGCTGGAAGGATTTCTAAAGGAGAGAGGGAGTTATGATGGGTGTGGTGACCTGCTACCTGCGCCAGACGTGGACTCTGAAACATATTCCTGGGTTTTTTTTTTTTTTTTTTTTTGAGACAGGCTCTCTCTTTGTAGTTCAGGCTGGCCCTGAGCTCACTATGTAGCCCAGGCAAGCCTCGAACTCAGCAATCCTCCTGCCTCCGCATTGCGAGTGCTGGGATGACAGGCGTGAGCCACCACGCCCCATTGAAATGGTTTTTATGTTTCTAATCCTCGTGTCTCAGCCACAGAAGCTGAGCTCCACCAGTGAGACCTGGCCACCCAAGGTGTCAAAATGAACATGACTAAGGTGAAGAGATGGGAGCAGTGCCGTGTCCACTCCCGGCACGGCGGGGCCCAGGGAGGTAGCTGCGGCGGACTGACGGGCGCCCTGTGCGCAGAGGCAGCAGAGAAGGCAGTGGTTTGGGGACAGCACCTGGGGTCCAGTGTTCCGGCTGCTCTGAGCGGGCCCTGGGAGGGCATCCAAGGGGGTGGGTGCTGCAAACAGTTCGGGGCCTTCATTCTTGGTCCTCTAGTCTCCATCTCTGACTTTCCGGGGCGGACGATGAGACATCTCACATCGTGGACTGAACTCTGGTCCTCGTTAAATCAGGCAGAGTTAGCTTCGTGTCTCCTAACTCAGCACTCAGATGGACTCAGAAGGTGACGTGAGGCTTCTTGACTGACAGATTGGAAAAGGACCCCAGAGAGCTAGAAGTGAAGTTCGATCTTTGTGCAAAGACAGGTGACTAGGAAGATGATAGTGTCACGAAATAAAGTTCAGTGGGGTGTCCGCATGGGACGTCAGCTGGCGTTTGGAAGAACCCCTCTGAGACATGCCAGGAGGAGAAAGAGCAGATGCTGACAGGCAGGTGTCAGGAGCCTGAGTGGCCCGAGCGAAGCCGGAGCCCAGAAGCTTGGGCTAGGTTACAAGCACGAGGGGAGGGGAGAATGATTAAGTAGAAGTGGGCTCAGCTTCTGTTATCTCCATTTCATTCTTTAAGCACTGGGATGACAAAAAGTTACTTGAGATAAAGATGCAAATGAGTGACTTAGGCCCCCAGTGCTTTTACATTTCATTTCGAAAATGAGACCCTGATTCAGCGAACAGTAGAGCCCCTGCGGAGAAGCCCCTTCTTGGCTAGAGAAGGTCAGGGCTTTGCACTTCCTGTTCCTGTGCTGTGACGCGGTGGAGGTCTTCTTGCTTAGCAAGCTAGGATCTTCTGCGCCATCTTGGCAGGGCCTGCTGTACCACTGTGACAGACTTTCATGTTCCACCACATAATGGGTCAGTGAGCCCACAGCTAGCTTGGCCCCGTCCATCAGGGAGTCTAAACATTTTGTTCAGCTGAAGTAAACAGATTTCCTGACACTGAGAGATAAGGCTGCAGTCATCTGTTTAGGACCTTGTTGAGGCATTAAGCTTCAATTAATTACAAAGAGCACTAGAGCCGGGGCAAAGAGCATCTCTCTTAAACTGGCCGGGCCCGTGAGTCTTGGACAGAGCAAAATAGATAGTTGCAGTGACCCTGGGGCTTTTTTGTTGGGGGTCGTAGTGTTTCATTTGGATTCACTAGTGTCAGTTCTACCGGCTCTGCTAGAATTGGCTAAAAGGGATATTCTTCAGCTAAGTGTGGTCCCAGGTATAAAATGTGAAAGACAGCAGCCACAGATATATTCTTAGTTATCTGGTTGACAGATGTAGATACACGGTAGCCCATTTTGGGTGAAAAGTCTAGAGTCAGTAGAGTAAAATTTTACCCCATTATATTTTAATATTACTATAGTTTCCAGAGATGTCGCTTAGTTTAATTCCTTTGAAAACTGCTTGCATTGGCCCTCTCAGCTTGAAGAATTTGAATTGTTTCTCATTTGACAGTGGCTACGGGCAGCATGCCTGGGCATTAATGATCTGGGTTCGCAGCTAGACGGCATTTCCCAGACCCTTCTGTGGCTGGGTGCATCTGCATGTAGAAGCGATATGAAATAGTCCCAGTTTTGGGGCCAATCAAGCATTACCCTGTGTTTCTGCAAAGATCTCGGTTTTCGAATCACTGCGGATTGGAAGGCTGCTCAGTGACCATGGACATCTGTATTGGTCAGTTTTAGGGGTAAGAGATATCTTTCTCTTGGGGTGACACACACTTGGGTTTATATGTTACCCTAACTAATGAACTTTTATAAAAATAACAACAATTTCAGGCTTGGTTTGTATTTACCTGGACTGTGTGGAGTTCAAACGGTGTTTGTGAAATCTCAGAGCTCCAGTGACACCTCCAGCCGGTCACCTCAAGTCCTTCTGTCAGAGCTGCTTGCCTTCGCCTCTGAGTGCTGGGCTCCATTTCTCTGCAAAGTATTTTATTTTACATCTACAGGTCCATTGGCCACTTGGTTTTAATGTCATAATGTGAAAGAGAAACATAGACTCGGCATTCATTTGGGAAATTTAACCACTTGTGTAACGTATTTTACATGGTGCTTTTATTCAGGGGCTGTACCCACAGAGAAAGGACAGACATTCATGGCTGTGTGAAGCAGAGGTTATCAACATGTCTTTCCCATGGAGTTGACTCCGAATCATGTAATTCTGCTCTGAACTGACAATGTATCTGTTTTGCATATACTTCCTGAAGATATGATCACACATTGTTCTTCAAACTCAATCTTAGAGAAAAAAAATGATAGCAGTCCATATATGCACTGGAACGTAGACTGGCAGACTTCTTGTAATAGGTCAGAATAGTAAATATTTTAGGTTTCGTGAGCCAAAGGGCCTCTGGAAACTACCTAATTCTGCTCCAGTCTTACTGCAGTACACGATTTGCATTTATGTTGGGAGGGGGTACATACATGTACATAATACAGCTTATTTTTTGTTTTTTTTGAGACAGGGTCTTGCTTTGTAGTTCAGGCTGGCCCTGAGCTCACTATGTAGCCCAGGCAAGCCTCGAACTCAGCAATCCTCCTATCTCTGCCTCCCGAGTGCTGGGATGACAGGCGTGAGCCACCACACCCAGCACTGTGGTATGTGGTATTGATTGCTGGTGGGTGTGAGTCTCCACACCCAGCATTGTACGTGGTTACCAGGGATCGAACTCAGGACCTTGCGCTTGGGAGGCAGGTGCCAGAACCACTGAGTTAAATCTCTGACTCAATACAGCTTGACAGCTTATTTTTGTCTAGTTCCCTTCTCCTCCTGTCTCCCTCCCTCTGCCTCTAAATCACCTTTCCTCATTTTAATTCTTCTTATTATTCTTGGCTCATGTTTATGACATAAATATTTATAGTTATTGAGGATATTAAGTATTTATACATGATATATCTTAATTCTTCTTACTTCCCCTCCAAACTTCCTCTCCACTGGGTTTTTCTCCTGGAAACCTTCCCATTTGCAAGAGATCTCTCCCTTTGTCTCTGTCTTTTTTTTTTTTTTTTGTACTTCATCTTACTCAAAAGAGAGATGCCAGATAGTATTTATGTATTTTTGTGTATCTGATTATGTCATTCAGTATTATATTTTCCAGATGCATGTATTTTCTTATGAATGCCTCAATTTTATCCTTTTTCATAGTTACATAGTATTGCATTATGCATGACACCCAATTTTCTTTGTTGATTCCTCTGTCGATGGGTGTATCAGCTGTTTCCAGGATTTAGCTATTATGAATTGTGCTACTATAAGTATTGGTATGCATGTATGCATGTATCACGTTGCTATAATCACTGGCATGATGTCATTTACTCTTTGGGGAAGGTATCTAGCAAGGGGAAGCTAGATCATGTGGAATTTCAAGTTTTAATTCTTTGAGAAATCACCATACTGACTTCCATAATGGTTGTACTAGATTGCAATCTATGAGGCGCCCTCCCTTTTTGTTGTGAGACAGGGTCTCGTTTTGCAGCTCAGGCCCTGAGCTCACTATGATGCCTACTGCTTTGTACCAGTATGTGACACGATTTGATTCTCATTTTTTCCCACTCCCCTACCCACCGCATAACACCCCACCTCCTAAGTACATAAGCTTTGTTCCCCCCTTTTTTATTATGATCACAATTTTTTCTTTACCCCTCATTTTCCATTTATTGATTCTTGCTGTTATTTATTGTGCCGTTGAGGTTCTTTGCTAAGCCTGCATTTTCCAATGTTTTCTCTATTTTGTCTTTCAGGAGGCTCAATTTTTTTTAATGTTTGTATGTTTTAAAATTTTTTTTGGTACCAGGGATCAAACTCAGGACCTTGTGCCTTCCAGGTAGGCACAGTGCCACTGAGCTATATCCTCAAATGGATAGGTCTTTGGTCCATTTTGATTTTAGTTTAATACATGATGAGAGTTATGAGTCTTGCTTTAAATTTCTGTAAACAGATATTCAGCTTTCCCAGCACTGGTTATTAAATAGGCTGACTTTTCTCCATCATATATTTTGCCTTCTTTGTCAAAGATTAAATAGGTGAATGTGTCTGGGAATGTTTCTGTATCCTCTGTTCTGTTCCAATAATTCATACATACAATTTTGTGCTAGTACCATGCTGGGATTTTAAAAAAAAATTTCTTTCTTTTCTTTTCTTTTAATTGAATTCTTTATTGGTACATTTTATATACATCTCACAATCACACCATAACATTGGGGAATTTGTACCAGTATGTGACACAAGTTAATTCTCATTTTTACCCACATCCCTACCCACCCACACCTCCCCACCCCCTATATACATGCTCTTTTATTTTCTTTCAGAATCATATTTATTCCTTCCCCTCATTACATTCCCACACCAAATTTCCTATGGACATTTCCCATTCTACAAACACTGTAATACTTTCTAGAGCTCATTTACATACAGGTGCTCATATCAAAGAGAAGATCAGGTATTTGCCTATTTGTGATCTATTTCACTTATTAGTGTGTCCTCCAGGTGTATCCATTTGCACATAAATGAATAAATCTTGTCATTCTTTATGGCAGAATAATACTCCATTTTATTAAAAAAAATCACATCTTCTTTATCCACTCTCCAGTTGATGGGCATTTGGGTTGTTTCCAAGATGAGCTGTCATGAACTGAGCTGCTATAAATAAGGGTGTACCTCTGTCTTTCCAATGTGATTTTTAAAATTCCTTTGGGTATATTCCTAGCAGGGGCATGGCAAGGTCAAATGGGACCCCTAGTCCTAGTTTTCTGAGAAATCTCCACACAGATCTTCACAATGGTTGCACAAGTCTGCAATCCCACCAACAGTGGAGAAGTGTTCCTTTCTCCCCACAGCCTCACCAGCATTTATTGTTGGATAATTTTGTAATAGCAGCCATTCTTTGTGGAGTGAGATGGAATCTCAGTGTTGTTTTCATTTGCATCTCTCAAATGGCCAGTGATGTTGAACATTTCTTCATATGCTTCTTGGCTGCTTTGACTTCTGCCTCTGAGAAGTGTCTGTCTATTTCAGATGCCCATTTTTGAATTAGGTCTTTGAACTTGGGGAGCCTGATTTGTTTAAGTTCTTTATATATTGTAGATAATAGCCCTTTGTCTGATAAACAGCTAGTAAAGATTTTTTCCCATGTTGTTGGTTGTCTTTTAGTGGTGCCAGTGACTTCTTTTGCTGTGCAGAAGCTTTTCAGTAGAATGAGATCCCATTTGTTGATTCTTTCTGCTAGTTCTTGTGCTATAATAGGGGTTTTATTCATAAAATCTCTGCTTAAGCCAATGTCTCCAAGAGTTTTACCTAACCTGTTTTCCAGCGAGCATATAGTTTCTGTTTTAATGTTTAAGTCTCTAGTCCATTGTGAATTTAGTTTTGTACACAGTGAAAGAGATAGGTCTAGCTTTAGTTTTTGGCAAGTTAAAGCCCAGTTTTTCCAGCACCATTTGTTAAAGAGGCTGTCTTTCCCCCATTGAGGATGTTTGGCTCCTTTGTCAAAGATAAGGTGGCTTAGTGTATCTGGGGTTGTTTCTGGATCTTCTAATCTATTCCACTGGTCTTTTCTTCTTCTTTTTTTTTTTTTAGTTTTGCTTTTGTTTTTGTTTTCTGAGACAGGGTCTTGCTTTATAGTTCAGGCTAGCCTTGAGTTCACAGCAATCCTCTTACCTCAGCTTCCCAATTGCTGGGATTACAGGTATGAGTGACTACAACCAGCATTGTGATATGTGCTGCTGGGGATTGAACTCGGGGCCTTGCACTTGCCAGGCAGACACCAGAACAACTGAGCGGAATCTCTGGCCCCCATGCTGTTTTAAATATTGTTGCTTTGTAGTATAGCTCAAAGTCAGATACTGAGGTGCCTACTGCTTTGTTCTTTTTGCCCAAGGTTGGTTTTCTGATCATGGTCTCTTCTGGTTCCATATACATTTTAGGATTTTTTTTTATAGATTTGTGAAGTATACTGTTCATTTTGATTGGGACTGCACTGAATCCAACAGTTTTGGAAGTGTGGCCATTTTCACAATACTGTTTTTGCCTATCCAGGAGCAGGGACATTTTCTGATACTGTCTTTAGTCTTCTTTTTAGTGCATCATAGTCTTTGTAGCAGTCTTTCACTTTCTCGGTCAAACTAATTCATAAGTATTGAATTTTTTTGATACTACCATAAATTATTTTATTTTCTTTACTCATTGAATTCATTGTTGGTATACACAAATGATATTGATTTTTGTGTATTGATATTGTACTTGCTTCATCACTGAGGTTGGTTATTAATTCTAAGAGATTTCAGTGGAGTTCTTGGGTCTTCTGTGTAGAGTATCATGTCACTTGCAAATAATGACAATTTGCGTTCTTCCTTACTTGTATGTGTTCCTTTTATTCTAGTCTTTGCTTAATTGCTCTGGCTAATATTTAGAGTGCTATCTTGAATAAAAGCAGGGATAGTTGGCATCCTTGTCTTGTTTCCACTCCTGAAAGCAATCACAGACAATATATAAGCAGTTGGGTGTAGTGCTATTGGAAAATTATCTTCAAAAGTAGGTGGTAGACTTATACTAGGTGCCTGAATTTTCCATCTCAGTTAAGTCAAATAATCAATGAGCTTTCACCAGAGGATATTTCTATTGTCCCTTTGGAATCTAGTTTATTGAATTGTATTTTGATAATATATAATTCAACTTGCCCTGAGGGACTTGTAGAAATATATACAATTTTTACTTGTCAGTTATTCTTCAATAAAACTAGGAGAAAAATAGAAACAATTGCTTGCACTGGCTTTTATGTCTTTTATCCTTGGTTGTAAGGAGCTGAGCTGCCCCATGGTGCAACCTCCCTTAGGGTGATTTGTGGAAGAAACACAGTGATCCTCTTGAGCACCTGGAAGTTCCTACCTACAAACAAAGGAAATCTTAATTAAATATGTTCCTCTCTTTGCCATGGTGGCCTGCAGTCTTCCTTTGATCATGTGTGCAATCTGCACAGATGCCATCCTTACCTTTGTCAGGAGTAGATCTTCGGCATGCCATGAGCTGGCATACAGTGCAGGGAAAAGCAGCTTGGTCCTTACCTTACGTGACACATGTTTCTTCCCAACTTCCTTTTCCCTTCTCCTCAAATTAAATAATATCTATTTTTTAAAAAAAGAACATCCTGTTGGATTACATGTTTACGTAAACTGCTGGGAGTCCTCATTTGGAATGAGAGCAAGGTTATAAAAACAGTGTCTTATGTACCAAGGAACGTGATGGACCTTAGTCTCCCTCTTTGGTGGTTTATTTTCCTAACACTCTAGACCAATCGCTTCCACGTGCCTGCTCTTCTATGATGCGCAGGCCCAAGTTTCAACACTTTTTAGTTCACATCCAGAGAACCTAGGTTATGATGCAATTCCTTCATCATTCACTGGTTAACTGTTTTATTCCTCCAGAAGATACTATTAAAAATCATATCAGATCTTGGCAGTATTTGCTCACTAGATCTAATCTTTAGTTTTGAGCTCAGTAATTATTGGTGGAATGAATTTTTGCTTTGAGTCTCAGGATTTTAATGCTCAACTGGACCCTTTATCACAGTAATTAAACAGAAGATTCTGTTGCCAAAGGAGTTCTGGACTTTCTCATCTTGGATTAAGGCACTACTGAATTTGGCACTACTAAGACAGAGAGAGGCTTTAAATAGGTTTTAAAGAATCCATGAACTATTGAATACATGCATGCACACACATATTTACACATAACCACTGTAATATATATATTATGTATATATATATGTATATGTGAAATACACACACACACACACTTTATGGTGTATATGAGTTATTTTCTGTTGTTTCCATTGATATTCTTAAAAGATTTTAGGTTAAGATAGTCTCATGGTTTATATCTGCTTTCAGATGGTTTCATTTTTTTGTAATCTTGGCAGACCACCATTTAAAAATGTAATAACAGTGAGTTAGTAATAAAATGAAATTTGGTTGTTGCTGGATTGTCAAATGCCTATGTAATTTTCTAATGCTTATTTTCAGTTCTATATTTATCTAGCCACAGTTCAATAATTAAAGTTTGAGTAGAACTTTGGTTAGAATTGATATATATGACATAATCAAATGTGTGTTTTTCTATCATGGAAAATGGAAAGACAAATACTTCTCAGCTTTTGTTCAGAAGTGGCTTAGGAGCTCCTTGCTGTTAGTGGAATAGCAGAAAAGCAGCCATGCCCAAACCCGAATCTTTTGGTTCTGTTTGGCATTCATGTGGGCAAGAGTAAATACAACAGTCACCAGGTTGATGTGTTCATTAAAGTGAGAATATATTGGGCTGGAGATTTGGCTCAGTGGTTCCAGTGCCTGCCTCACAAGTGCAATGGTCCTGAGTTTGATGCCCAGTAACCACATACAATGCTGGGTGTGGTGACTCACACCCACCAGCAATCAACACCACATACCACAGTGCTGGGTGTGGTGGCTCACACTTGTAATCCCAGTACTCAGGAGGCAGAGATGGGAGGATTGCTGGGTTTGAGGCTTGCCTGAGCTACACAGTGAGCTCAGGATCAGTCTGGACTACAAAGTGAGACCCTGTTTCCCAAAAAAAAAAAAAAAAAAAGATGAGAATATATTTTTCATTTTGGAAATATTAGCTTATCTTTACCTAACTTAAAAAAAAATGCTAGAAAATGCTCAGTGGCTCCTGAATCAAAAAAATTATTTTCACTTTCTTCCTTTTAACTCCATTTTGGATTTGATAAATCTTTAGTAAAAATGTAACTCTTTTAACAGATTTATCTTTAGTCTGATTTGATGTAGTATATTTGGGCAATAATAGGATCTCAATATGGGAAACAAGACAACCAGTCTTTTGGATATTTATAATAAAACAAAACCAACAAGTTTCATTCTTTTAATCAATTTTTATAAAACATAAATCCCAGGACTGGGGATTTAGCTCAAGTAGTACCACGTCAACCTTGGATGCACAAGGCCCCTAGTTCCATCCCTGGTACTGCAAACAACAACAACAACATCAACAACAACAACAACAAAAACCCCATACATTCCAGGGTCTCAAAATTGGGGCCTTCAGCCCTGAAAATCTACTGTCATATGCTTATAGTCACATGAACTGAGATTCAGTAAGGCAAAAAGAATGAACATACTTATTACTTATTCTAGATTTGTCCCAAATTCTCTGCTTGGAGGTACGGGGAGCTCTGAGCCTGGGTCATTATAAATATGCTAGAATCTGGGGCTGGGAGTAAAGGCGTGGTACAACCGTGACTGCTTCAGAATGGAGAATCAAAGGAGATTCTAAAAACAAAACCTCGGGATGGGGAAGAGAGTTGGGGTTGTGATTAAAAAGCAGTTCAGAGAAACGGACAGAAGCTAGATAGGAGGTTCTAGGACTGAGGCCTTGTAAACCAAGATAGAAGAAGTAAGTAAGTTTGAAATAGAGGGTCACAGGCAAACCCTACGTGGATCTGTAGGCTCAAAAGTAAAGCCATAAGGGGGGAAGGAATAAATATGATACAGAAAGAAAATAAAAGAGCATGTATAAGGGGGGAGGAGGGGGGAGTGGGTAGGGATATGGGTAAAAATGAGAATTAACTTGTGGCATATACTGGTACAAATTTCCCAATGTTATATGTGATTTTGAGATGTATATAAATTGTACCAATAAAGAATTCAATTTAAAAAAAAAAAGTAAAGCCATAAGGTCCCACTTAGAGCATCTGTGTGAAGACCACCAGGTGTGAAGAAACTTGAGCCTGACGGAATATGCCTTTTAAAAATTTTAACCACTAGAAAACTTCAATCTAACGCTCTCCCAACTGAGCTATTTTGGTGAAGACTATCACGAGAAACCTCTATGCTTGAACTATACACATTTCACTCTATGAATAAGTGCTCAATTCATGGCAGCCAGGAGGGAGAAGGAGAGGGAGAGAGAGAGAGAGGGATGGAAGGATGGAGGGATGGAGGGAGGGAGGGGGAGAGGGAGGGGGAGAGGGAGAGAGAGAAGGAACTAAAAGACAAGATGTGCCCCTTTGGCCAGACTCCATGACTCACTCCCTTTAAGTAGATTTTATCTCCTGCTAGCCCATTCAAGTACACTGGCTGGAGCATGGTGGAATGCATAGGCTAGTCAAGACCCCTGAACCCACAGAGTTGAAATTCATGAAAAAATATTTTACACTATAATACAGGTTGATAACAGGGATGATGGACAAGAGTATAACAGGCAAGGACAGTTATAGACTGAAGGTCATATTTGAATTTAACCTTAACAAAAGGATTACAGCAGATTTAGTCGGTAAAGAAAATATTCTAGATATAAGAATCTGCATAAGCAAAAGAATATTAATATGAGTATGTTGTAATAGAAAACAGATAATAGTCCAATATAGAGAAACAAAATTTGGGAGTCTGAGAGATGTGTATGTGGAGAGTTGTAAAAATATACTCGGTTTTGGCTAAAACCTCTTTGTTACATTGATAAGAGTAACTGCAGGTGAGTGTTTCCTCACATATTGCATACAGTTAGTCTTGGGAACTTAGTAATGGTTTTCTCAGCTGGCTTACAAATGGCCACATGTTTACCTGCTGAGTGGCTGACTATTCCATACATGCCTGTTGACTGATTAGCTTGTATCATATCATCTTTATAAATTCTCGGGAAGCTCACAATGAGATTTAGTATGTGACAGTACAGTGAAAGGAGGCACCTTGTTCAAGATTTGAATCTTCCTAATCCTAAATCCTGCTTCAGGCTTAGCTGTTTTGTTCATGAATGCACTTCTCATTCACTACGGGAAATTGGGAAAGTTGTTATTTTCAGAACTAAATTGATTTGCCACTTTCATAATCCAGTGGAAAAGCAGGTATAGCTTGGTTATGATAAGAGTTGCCAGCCTGGTCTCTGTGATAATGTATACTCTTTTGGCTTCAGAAAAGATTTATAATTATGTTCTACATGACTAATTTTCTGGGGATGTTTCATTCTTTATAATTTATTTTCTTTCTTTAGAAATCCTGTGGAAATAATTCTTCCCATTTAGCTATCTTAGCAACTGGTACTCAGTGTAGTCTAGTGTGGTCTTTAAACTCTGTAAAATATTAAAAAGAATTAAAGTGAATATTGAGAACAGCCCAGAACAGAACAGAACAATACTGTGGTGTAGCTTCCTGTTTCTTCACATTTGCATCACTTTGGCATATGTGTTGACAGTGTCCACGGTGCAGCCAAGGCTGGAATGGGCTTGGGGCCTATTCTGCTTTTAGGCCTGGCTGACACACAATCTGTGAATCACACTCCGAAGTATAATTATCAACAACAAATTTATATATCATAACAAAGGAGGAAAACAGAACATGACTTTAGTGATCTTTTGAGACGTCTGCATTATTCCTTGGAAGCTCAGACAGAATCACCTCGGGGAAGCTTCCTGCTGCAGGAACTGCCCCTCTGGAGTTCACCTCGTTGCTTCTAGCTCAAGCAAGCACAACTCCTCCTTCTGTAGCTGTTCCTCGGAGGACCGAAGTATTGCTTTATTTTTTCTTGGGTCCTATAGGATTCTGGTTTGAGATAGACCGAATAAGTCTATTTTTCAAAGGCCATTCTGATTTCTCTATATTTCTAAACCCACTTGATTATAATTACAGAGGAATAGACAGTGAGTGCACTGTGCCAGCTCTGAAGGAAAACATGGACAAGACAGAAAGCTTCCTTGTAGCCAAACTGAGATGTAGTGACTGTGCTTTTTATTTTTCCCAGGAAAGAGCAATATAATTGGTCCCTGTAATACAGCAACCGGGTTGTTCCTTCTTTGTTCAGTTGATGTTTATTTCAGAGATATAGCTCAAGGGATAAAGTGGCTTCAGTGTAAAGTCTGAGGATAAATTTGTTTCTAAATAAACCTCAGTATATCAGTAAAATGAATACAATAGGAGGAATAAACGGTGTAGTTAGGGATATCTCAAGTACATTTACATATGATGATTTCCATGTAATCATTTTTTTTTTTTTTGAGACAGGGTCTTGCCTTGTAGTTCAGGCTGGCCCTGAGCTCACTATGTAACCCAGGCAAGCCTGGAATTCAGCAATCCTCCTGCCCTCCTCCCGAGTGCTGGGATTACAGACATGAGACATCATGCCTGGCATTGTGGTGTGTGGTACTGATTGCTGGTAGATGCGAATCACCACGCCTGGTATTGTTGTCTGTGGTTATGGGAGATTGAACCAGGAACCTTGTGCTTTCTAGGCAGGGTTGGAACCACTGAGCTAAATCTATGTGATCATAAGATTAGGACTCATCTTGGGCTGGTTTTCTCAAGGGCATTTGCATGAACATTTCTGAATGAGAATTGTTGGGGAATAGAAACAAGAAGTATGAACATGTTTTCGAACGTGCAGTAAAAAGATCACCTGCTCCTCCACAGACTTGATGCTGACATTCATCTTGGGACATAAAAGAGAAAATCTGCTGAGGATGGGAAATGCAGGCGTAGGGACTATAATGACAGATGCAGAGGTGACTGTAATTCTAACAGATTGCTGTCTGTGACATAAGAACATCCATGAATTTGGTGGGAAAATAATGTGCAGAACTAAGACGGCAGCGTTAGTGTTGTGTTCTCTTATCAGAAAACATCAGCAGCACATTGAGCACAGAATTTTAGGGATTTTATTTTGTAGGAAGCCAATGTTGCCGCTGCAGAAGTAATACCATCAAAATGGAACGCATTAGAGTGTAGGCAGCATTTGTTTGAGTTATTCAGCCCATCCTGGGAAGGGTCATATCCTAGTTGAATGACAAGCAAGGGAATTCAGAAGGATAGCAGGCATTGTTTTTGTTGTTTTTGCTGTGGTTGCTTGTCTGTCACTTGAAAATTAGCTGTAAAGCTAAGGCACCTTTTAAAAAGTCATTCTGAATATCATTTTATACGATTGTAAATCTTAACTCTTTCATTCATGAATTTTAAAAGATACATTCGGCCTGCTGGGCGACCTGCTTGAGCACAGCAAAGTAACTTGTCCTTTCCGTAAGGAGCTTGTTGTATGGCATCTTCCGCATTACAACGGGAAAGAAGTACATACAAACAGCACTTGATGAAATTGAAAGAGCTTGTATTTAAATTTAATTTTCTCTGCAAGTGCAGTTAGCATTATTTTTTCCCATTGATCGTTGACATACTATTTTTGAGGGAGGAAAAAAAAATGTTTTTGCTACCATGGCAACAGTATCCTTCTCATGTTTTCCATCACAAACCATAGTTTCTGAGCATAACTAGGAAAATGGAAATGTGGCTAGCTCAAAATGATAAGGCCAAGCATGGTAAGCATTCATCTAAATGAATATTTGTGTCATTTTTCTTGTCCTCATGGGGTAAGATTGGAACTTTCAAGGTCAACATTTTGTTCATAGTGTTCACGACAGCACTCATAAAGGGTTATGGCCACTTACAGAGCAACTACACGTTTCACTAAGTGTCTTATTAGCACGACTGTCCAAAGACAATAGGAAATTAAAACACTCAATACCATTTATTTTAGGGTGCTGAGGAACTGTCATACAAAGAAAGGGCGTGCATTGTAGGCAGGCTCAGGAAAAAAATGATCTGCTAGTTGACCCGGAGGAGGCTCTGAGGAAAAGCCTGCTAGAGAAGCCAGTTAAACTCATTCTATTACTTGTTTGAGGGCTGATTCCAAAATGCTGTTTTTCTCTGTGATTCCCTTACAACAACAATATGCTTTTTATTTTCTCTGGGTCACAGCCAGCAGATATTTCAGCTTGCAAGGTAAAGCAATATTTTTGCTTCATGCCTAGCTTTTGAAATTCTACCTGATTCTTCCATGATGCTAGAGTAAATAAATAAATAAATAAGAAAACAAAAACTTTTTTTTGTTGTCCATTGGCTCTGCATTACATCTCCTCGCTCTTCAAATTCCCTTAATCTCAGTGCCGGGCGTGGTGGCTCACGCCTATAATCCCAGCACTCAGGAGGCAGAGACAGGAGGATTGCTGAGTTTGAAGCTTGCCTGGGCTACATAGTGAGCTCAGAGCCAGCCTGAACTACAAAGCAAGACCCTGCCTCAAAAAAAAAAAAATTCCCTTAATCTCTCTCTGCACTGACTTTGGGTCTGGAACCCCGTCAGCCGATCCCATTTGGATGAGCAATCAGATTTCAAACCAGCCAGTGAAACTCTATACTCTGGTTCCCACTGACACTATAGTTGCCATCTCAGTCGCTAACTGGGTGTGTCTGTTTGGGTAAATTATCAAACTTCAAAAAATGGAAATATAATGCTCATGCCCGCGCTAACTCAAGATGCAAAAGAGGGAGGTTCAGCAGAGCAGCGCTTCACGTAAAGGTCACCCTCAGCACATGCTTGTCTTTAGCAGGAAAGTAAAGGGCTCGGGCAAAGCTGCAGAGCGCCTGTGTGGACGAGCTTCGCTTCTCTTCCCGTCACCGAATCGTCTGCGTAACCGGGGCACTTCACCCAAGACGGAGCACAGAAGAGGCTCAGATAGTGCTTAGTCTGGCTTTTTAAAACAATGGAAGCAATTCCACTCTTCAGTTTCACTTACAATTACTGAATCAGTTGTGCATGTGAGGCTTAAAACACCAAGAGTTTGGCCACCTTCCTTTCTCCTTCCTCTGGCCTCCTATCTCCAGAGCCAGAATGTGAGGATGGGAAATGGCTGGCCCATGGCACAGCTAATCTGTTCTTTTCAGCCTTGTAAGAATTGATTTGGGTTGCAGCCAGATCAATCGGGCTGTGGCGATTAGTATCGATTGTGTAGACAGGCAAGAAGAATGAATTTGCCACGTCATGGTATAGTTCATTTGCCTCTTGTAGATACTTTAGTGGGCCGGGAGAAAAGGAAGCAACAGCAGTGAGAATCAGGAAGTGAGACCTCGTATCCTGAGCCTATCTCCTCTTTGTCTTGTCCTGTGTGATGACCAGCTGAGCAGCTGTGGGAAGATGCTCCCTTGGGCCATTTGAACCAGCATTTGCTGCTGTGAGACATTTGAGTATATTCCTGAACTCATTTTCTTCACTCGAAAATTATTTCCTAGTTGTCCTTGGTGAATGATAACATCCGTTTGAATATTAACATGTTCTTTGGCCTGTCTTTGTCTTTTCCCCCAGCCCTTATCTCTATTGTAATATTGCACCAACTTGAGTTTGTATTTACGAGTAAATATTAATATTTTACCTGGGTTTTCTATACCTTTTCCCAGCTTTCTTGGTTTATATAGAAAATATGTTTTCAACCTACAATTCTGCTGGAGACTCCTGATTTGACTGATTCTCTGACTTAAGTGTTTTCCTAGCTCTCTATAAGTGAGCCTGTTGTAGAACCAGGAAACTCCCCTATGTAGGTGACATTTTGTAAGATGAACCTTCTACTTTCTGTACGTCCTTGTGGGCTCCCTGTGGCATGTACCTCCTTCAGAGCATAGAACCGTCACTAAGAAACCAGTATCTAACTCAAGGCTTCATTGTGGGTAAAGTCATATGTCCAGTTCTTGTAGATAGAATATCACACCAGCAATACTTCTGTTCGAGGCTCAACTATTGAAAAGTTGTATTTTCTCCAGACTCTCTTTTATCTGTTGGCTGAAAGAGAAGACTCTGAGACCTCAAGACAATGACCTGAGACAGTCAAATCATTGTACAGAAGAAATGGACTCACCAGAATTATATATACACAACTTTCACATCGACTAGGAGACAAACGTTACCATTTTAAGCCACTGAAATTTGGGACCCCTCCACCTCCACGTCTTTACCTGTGTATTTTCATCTTCCTAGAGAACCCTATTTATTCCTCTCTACTAGTCTCAGTTTTACCATATTTATAGAGTCAGCTCAAGCTTCATTGCTAATTAGCCTTTCTTAATTATCCCAAAACCAATTTGTTGTCTCCAGTCTCTGAATTTCATCACTATTTATTACCTGTGTTTCTATTCCACTATCTTATGGCAATTATTTTTTGTTAATTCTTCCAAAAAATATAAAAGTAAAAATCCACAACGTTTCCAATTACTACTAGAGACAAAACTGAAAAATATAACGTGTTTTGCCCCCTTGAATTTAGTGTGAATTTAATGCCAAAAAACATGACTTTTACTTTCCTATATTTTCTAAAGTGCCTGGTATATAGGAAAGTATTATTTGATGTTGTTTGTTTTTATTTCTTCGAGTTGGAATTTTTTTATGAGAATAAAAGTATTAATTGAATCATGCACATGTGACACATTAATAAAAGATCTACAATAAGGAAGCTGTGGGATTGTAAACCAGTAAAAAGTGCACCTCTCAAATTGAAGAGAAGGACCCCTTCATACACTTCCATAAAAAAGCCTTTCTGAGTTCCCAGGATTCAGTATCCTGGTTGGACTAATAAATGGGCTTCTGTGACTCATGAGTAGGAAAATATTGTGACCCTCCCCAGCCCACAAAAAAGATTCTATTTCAAACACCAGATGATCCATATTATTATTATTATTTTTTTGCTTTTTGAGACAGGGTCTTGCGTTGTAGTTCAGGCTGGCCCTGAGCTCACTATGGTGCCAAGGCAAGCCGCTGCGAACTCAGCAATCCTCCTGTCTCTGCCTCCCGAGTGCTGGGATGACAGGCTTGAGCCACCACGTCTGGCATTGATGATCCATATTTTGTTCTGGAGACAAGAAAGCCAGCAAACTATGAATGGAAAAGTTTCATTCTAACTTGGAACTTCAAGGTAGTAGATAGTTTGCTAACTATTATTAAAAATAAAGTGGCAAGAAACGTGAGACTGTTATGTTCTCATTTCAATTGAAGAAAATAACTCACATTTTCTTATCTTTACCTTTATTTTGTCTTTTCATAGATTTTTCATTCTTTACCTTTGTTGTTGGATGACACTAAGAAATAATTTATTTTTTCTTAAAAGGACAATCTGAACTTTCAGGATAAATGCTATGCTAAAAAGACTGTGATTTAATAACGTAAAAGCTTCACCCCAAGTAAAGTATGATTGAGCAATGATCTTGTTTGAATTTAGATGAACTACATTTCCAAGTAGATTCTAAAGAAGTACAGAAATGTCAGAAAGATATATTTATAATAAAATTGACTAATGGAGAAAAGTGGAATATAAAATAAACTCAGCTTCAGTCATAGCCATATTGATATAAAATACTAATAAAATTGGTTAAAAAGATAAGCTTGATTGATGGTTAGTTCATTAGAATCAAAAGGAAACTTTAATTCCTCAAAGTTTCATTTTAATTAGGATAACAGCAGCATTATGGATTGCAGCAAGGCCATTTTGTAGTGGAATGACCAGAACAGCTTATAACACTTTAGTAATCTAATAAGGAATGAGACAGAAAGATCTTTAAAAAGACAGCCAGTTGCCATCTCTCTGAGTTGAATGCATTCTAAAATGAATTGTATCTAGGATGCCAAAAGATGTGTTCCAAACATCAAAGGGAAAATTAAATTTGGGGAGGAGGGCATTTTTCCTTCTGAATATATCCAGACTCAATTTAGTTTATGACATGGTTTAGTCAGAGTATTAAAATTCTTACTGTATCTTCTGACGGAATTTATCTGGGCTGGAGTCACATTGCATAAAATTGTTTTTCTGTTTACCTTCTATACAATTAAAAGTTAGAAAATTTAATTTTTGAAAACAAATTGCAAAACAGTCAAAGAACAATTGCTGCTGAGTTAAAAAAAAAAATCCAGAGTGTCAGAAGCATACAAACCCCTGTCAGGGGACAGGCACGGGGAGGACGATGCCCACTGCAGGCAAGACTGGACACATGACTGTCACGAGGCGGAATCATCAGCTTTCGGTAGAAATCACATCAGTGTCCCTGATGCTACAAAAATGAGCCATTCTGCCGTGCTTAAAGGACAAATAACAATTATGTATATCCAGAGTCAAGCATTGAAATTGCAGATTTATTTACTTATGTTTTCTGTAACATTTTGTATCTGGCAACATTTGTCTTGTCTTCTTTGATTTATAATCTAATAATTACATTGTACAGAAAGCTCAAAGAGAAACCCCATTCAATGACCCACCTTGGCTTAAATATCTTTCCAGGCGAAGAGGTTGGCCCACCATTCACTGCCCACCCATTATTATTCTTGTAACTGAGATTTTGTGCTTGGGCATTCCCCAAAGCATCCATTCCTTTAAACATTATCACCTATTTTCAAATATTAGTGATCTAGCTTTTGGCTCAGAAGTGAAACATGCATCCTATAGTTAAGAGCTAATCTTAGAGACCTCAGAAATCCTCCTGTTTATCCTGCGTACCATATTATGTGGAGTTAAATATCATCAAAAATTTTAGCAGCAAGTATTTATTATGTGGACAAAGATTTTCAAATGTTTTTTTTTTGTTGTTCCAAACCAAGTTTAGTATCAATCAGAGTCAAACCATGCACGTAGACTATATGTGATGTTTATATTGACATGCATGTGCATATACCCTATGTTTGTTTGTTTTCCTTTTTATTATGAGCTGCAGTTTCCACATCTAAGGTTGGAAGCCGAAGTCCCCGGGGAAGGCAGTTAGAAATGGAAGGTGACAGCAAGCTTGACCCTCCAGGAGGAGCGGGAAGGCCCCACAGGGCCAGACCTGTACTGTCTTGTCCCTTCTAACCTTAGGAGCGAGTGTGTCTCAGAGAGCTGGGCCTTCACCCGGACCCTCGACCGAGGAGTCTGAGGAGCCGAAGGAGAATCCAGCGGATCCACGGTGGGTCCGGAGTGAGGTTAGTCGGAAGCTCGGCTCCACAGACTTGCGTCAGCACTTGTCTTTATTGGCCTAAGTAGTTCAAGTGGAGAAAAAGTAAAAGCTGCCATGAGCTTCTGAGAGAATAAAATAAGAACCAGTTCCAGAGACAGACAACGAGGAACGAGACGCAACCCGCTGGAAGGAATGCAGCGCTGTATGGCTCACGATCTTAGCATGACGTCGCCAGTTCAGGACGCAGCGCTGAGTGTCTGGGGCTGGTCTTGGTCACAGCTCGCGCGGAGCACGGTTCTCCTGAGCATGTAGTTTGCTAATTAGCACCACACCTGGCTGTCATACCTGTGTTTCGTCAGTGACAGAAGTACATGGATTCTAGCACATACCTGTGTGTTTTTGATGAGTGGGGTTTAAAATATCTGCCAGAAGTTTTGTCGGTAGTGAAAGCAGATTAATCAATGATAAAAAAAATTGTTTCACATTTCTTTTTTTTTTTTTTTTTGTAATGCAGTCTAAATTTACCAACTCATGTTCGGGGAAAAAAGAGAAGCAAAGAGAATTATGAAAAGTAGATGGAATTGAGTTTTTAGAAACATAAGGAATTGTCAGGAAAGATATAGCCGTAATGATATAAATGCTGCTTCCAGTAAATCTCAATTTTCTTAGCTGTAATTATGAAAACCCCCTGAGCATTTCAGTCTGCTGTAAGCTTCTTCTCTGTTTTTCATAACAGAGACAATTTCAGTTATCTGAAGGATCGCGAGCTGTCTTCAGCCCGATGCCCAGAAGAATCTGCTAGTACTGTGCTCAGGGTCAATTGTTGCTTAAACTACTTTTAGAGTCTATTCAACATGACAAGCAGATCAATCTTTTCAATTCACAACTGGTGAAATTCTACATTTTAGAAAGCATTGCCTGGAGAGTGTGCATTCAATAGATGCCCTATAGGACCATTTGGGGTTTCTTTTGGCTATTTTAGTGGTCCTTAGCTGACCCGAGATTGCTAAACTCACCTGGAGCTTTTAAACAGGTTCTTTCTCTCAAAATATACATATTATTCCACTGCATAAGGAATTAATACACCATCCTGCAGTATAACCAAGTATTAGAACTTATAAGTTGTTTGCATAAAATAAGGAAGTTGAAATTTATACCTTGTTCTTAAAAATCACTCATCATATGCTGAGGTCCGCACAAAATAAAAGTGCTGGGCTTTTGCAGGTAGGGTGGAAAGTCACATTGCTAACCATTTAGGTTTGCATTATAATCAGAATGCTTTTATATTTGAACCATACTAATTATATATAAAATATATTGAATAAGAGCAAATATACATTAGACAATAAAAGGTAAATAGGCAGTTACGGATAAACAAAACCTATACTGGAAGCAATGATAAAACCCAAAATCTTATTTTTGTTCTGTATGTAGGGGAAATAATGATTTATCTTACTCAACCCAAGAATTTGTGGAAGAATTCAAGTTTTGTTATGCCTCCGGAAAGTTTTGACTATCTGAGAGAATAACACAGAGTATTTGTACCTGTTTTGGGCCTGAAAACTGGGCTATGACATTATTAAAAGGATGGCCCTGATGTTATAGACTTAGGTAGTTAGCAAAGGATTTGATACCCAGGTGGAAGAATAGTAAAGAAACCTTTCTTTTGTGTATTTAAAGAGAACAGGACACATTTTTGGGAAGCATAACACTACAATAAAAATTCCTC
>PVIC010020027.1:0-29944 GCA_004025085.1 Thryonomys swinderianus | reverse complement strand
AGAGGACAAAGAATGTTATCTTCAATTTTATTTTATAAAGAAGAAAGAGCTGTAGGCAGATGGGACACTGAGCCAACTAGGGTCACTTAGACAGTACAGGGAAGACCCTCCTTTCATTTCTGAAACTATGTGATATGTTTGTCACAAACATAGATCTTCATGGCTTATTTGCAGCTTATGAGACTAGAGTCTTTGTCTTCAGTTGCATTTTTTTCCTAAGCAACTTATACCAAGGAAGAAACATCCTAATCGGACCACTGAGCATTAGTATTCCCAAAGAACAGGCCCAGAACCAGGAACTTCCACATCATCTGGCATCTTTTTTGAAATACATAGTCCCAGGTTTCACCCATACCTGAATCAGGACCCAAGTAGGGTACCAGGAAATCTGTGCAGTTATTGTTGGGGGCTCAGAGCTGCTGGGGTGGATCCCAAGGCCTTGAATGCATGATAAAAATGTTCTGTACCTCAGAGCCCCATTTCTAGTGCAGGAAATCTTATTTTTTATTTTTTTATTTTTTTTTTTTTGCTTTTTGGAGACAGGGTCTCGCTTTGTAGTTCAGGCTGGCCCTGAGCTCACTATGGTGCCCAGGCAAGCCGCCACGAACTCAGCAATCTTCCTGTCTCTGCCTCCCGAGTGCTGGGATTACAGGTGTGAGCCACCACACCCAGCATTATATGTGGTAACCAGGGATGGAACTCAGGTCCTTGCGCTTGCAAGGCAGGCACCGGAACCACTGAGCTAACCCTCCGGCCCCAGCAAATCTTATTTTAACACACTCTTCAGTTTATTATTTTGACCTTACTGAAATGTAAGAATGACTATTTTTTCACATCTGGCAAATTTGTGTTTTTTTTTTTAATTCATCATTTTACTACAATTAGAATAATGATTCTTTTAGAATTTGGATGATAATTCTACTTATATTTTCTCTTGGTTTCTGTTTATGTTCGTGAGTAAATAAGAGCAATTTAATTATTACTGAAAGAAATAGAGGGAATCATAAATACCCTGTCTTAAATTCTCCCCTTTCTCTTGTCTTTCCCTCTATTCTCCATCAAAAATGGTCATCCCTAGCTTTCCATGTGTCCCCTTTTTCTTAAGTCACATGACTCTTCAAAAGTACCAATGATTTAATGTGATCTTTCAGGGGCCCTCTCTCTTCTCTCCTGTTTTCCTCTCCCTCAGCCTCAACTTGTTAAATGCATGAAGAGAGTAAGTGTGGTGGCTTGAAGTGGATGGCGTCATGGACAAAATAATAAAGCAGAGACTACTGTTGAAGCCATTGCCCCCTTAGAGGGCTTCGCTCCAGTGCCCGAGGCACTGGATTCTGCAGTGAGCACAAGTGGTCATGTTCTCCTGCTTTTTAGATCAACAGTCTGGCTGTATTAAAAGCAGTGCCTTTTGTAAAAAAACACTGGAAGTTAACTTTTTAATTTAAACCTTAGAAAGGACAAACAGTGCTAGCTAAAGCCTCTGGCAATACGTAAGTGGGACTAACAAACTCAAAGAAAAATAGTTTCATAAACCTGAAAAGTTTTTTTTCCCCCATAAATACTCCATTCCCAGAGATAAGCTTGGTATTTAGTTATGCTCATCCCCTCTTCAGATTACTTCCGAGGATCCTTTTGGCAGAGGTCCTTTATGAAGGATTAGTTCACAGAGTGTTAAGGGGTGGCACTTGAAAACATGCCTATGTTTAAATTACAGTGTTGAGATTTAGTTGCCTTGTGCGTCATTATGTGTCTTCATTTAATTATAGTGAAGTTCAATATTGCGAGCATATATTTTGCAAATTACTTTTAATTCTCAAACATTCTTGTCTCTAAAAACCCTTTTTATATATTTAATTATTTCAGAGCAGGCTGTACTGAAAATCCCTACTGATGTATATACTTAAGGATATAGAGATGTGTGTTTGTCTTTGAATGACTGGATGACTGTAAAGCCAAGCGTTCAAAAAAATTGCATTTAGTTGTTCGGTGAACACATATGAAAGAAGGTTAAGTGACTTGTTGGCAGCTTGGTGCTGGATTAATACCTGATGCTATATTGAACCTTCTGCCTTTGAAAAAGTGTGACTATGACATATTTCACTTGATGGTTGTCCGTGTTACTATTGAAGACAAAATGACATTTTATATCCAGTAATTTCTAAATAAAAGAAGTAAGAATATATGGATAAATTCAGGATAGCTCCCCAAAACCCCATTATGGAAAGGAATGAAATACAATATCCATTAATAAGAACATACACATATATGTGCTACTAAAAGTAACATTTCCAGGGAAGGAAAAGTATCTTATTATTTAAGCTTTCCTTGTGTGTGATTTGAATGAATCAGCATTGCTTACAGTAGGGCCCAAGATAAATAAAACTATATTTCACAGCATTGTCATCCCCAAAAGAGAATCTTCTTCATGAGGCCATATTCTAACAAACTGATGATAAAGTATAATCTTTGGGGGTCTCTTCTTCAGTGTATCTTATTCTGTAGTATAGCAGATAATAAAAAAGGTATTAAACTAGATTTTCAGTCTAAATTTAATTGTGATTCCTGTAGTGCATAGTTTTTTGAGGTGCAAGGAGGGAATTACTTAGCCCTACAGTATGACTAATTGTCAGTAATTGTTTAAAGATGGGGTTTAGGAAGATTGGTACCCGTATCTTCTCCATCATATTTTTGTTCACGGTCCTTGGAAGAATGGGGAGCCATTCAGCCACTGAAGTCACCAACTATACTGAAGAATACTAAATATACTAAAGAAGTACATGTAAGTTTAGAGGAAAGCCTTGAATAAAGTGGCCTTTGAGTGAAATAGAACACTATGAAAATAGGACTGTTTACAAATGTGCTACCATTTTTGATTAGCCTTCATATGAAATTGGCTCTTACAAACATAAACTTTCCTTTTTGTGTCTTGCTTTTTTCCTTTTACAGTAAGTAATTTCCCACAAGTATATAATGTGCTGTTTAAAGGATTATAAGGAAATTTACGTACATATGAAACAAAATGTATTTTTAATGAAAACAAGTGTTGAAGTAAGTTAAATTAAACACAAATTAAATATAGCCTTAAGTCAAATCTGCAGTCTGTGAAAAGGTGTAGTTCCAAGCCATTTACCAGCTCTTTTATTTTTGCCTCTTTTCCTTGCTGTAATTTTCTTAAACATCAAACATAGGCTCAGGGCAGAATTCGTTAAATTATTGACTCCTTACAATTGTCTAGAATTGCTAAAAACTGAAGAAAACAAATACACAGCATTTTTTCAGACCGTAAAGATTTATTCAGATATAATGTGACAGTTAAAATGGATTTTTTAAAACTATGAGGTGAAGGAAATGCCATCTTACCTAATATTGAGAACTACTTGCTGCCAATATGGAATCCTGCTGAGTTTCAATACTTATTTTGAGTAGAAGCAATATTACTAGATTTTTTGTTTTCTCTTTCTTACACTGCTTAAATATTGAATTATCATAATCATTTTTACCTTTTCCTCTCACATAGAAAATTCTAGATCAGGAGCTGTCCATAAGAGGGAGTGAATTATAATTTAGGATTTGGGAAATATTCAATTTTGTTTAGCTTTATTATATTACATGGACCTTCAATTAGAGAGTTTAAAGAATGATGTCTGAATAGTAATAGAACCAATACCATTTTTGTGTTTTATAAGTTCCAGGAAGTTCTATATGTGACTAATATAAATCCTAAATTACCAAATATTTGGCAGTTGTGAATGTGAGTGTCCCTGTTGCTTTACTCCCAGTGTAATTACCAACTATGTATCAGCAATTTGTCTCTGAGGAGATACTAATTACCCTAAAGGATGAAAAGCCTTTGGGTCCTTTCTATTAAGTTAAGAGAGATATTCACATCAAGTTTATAGCTTATACATGAAAAATGGTTTACTTAACATAGTTGTGGAGGACAGGCATGATCTCGATGGAAGACCTGTGGAAGTATGGGAGATCAGAGTTTCTTCAGATAAACCTGGCCTGTCCAATTAATTTGTAAGTTAACTCCTTTCTGGTTCCTAATGAGCCATCCACTACTGAAGAGGAAGTGATACAAGAAATGAAAAGTGTGGTCTCATTTCTCAAGCAGACCCACTATATTCCTGCAGGACGTGTGAGTTTTCTTCATTCTTTCTTTCTCTTACTCATAGTTTTCTTTTAAACTCTTTTTCTCTCCTTGTAACCACAAGGTGACTATCTCCTAATGGCATGTTAGCATCAGTTCTAAAGGGTTCCAGCAGCCTCTTTGGAAGTACCTATAGGGCTTTTATAGCAAAGAATACAAATAATAAATACTACAGTAATAAAGAATGTGTCTATCACCTGAGGCTCTTGTAAGAGTAATTTCAGTCATAAATGACTATGCTCAATTTAAAATGCATATTTCAGTGTTTCCCCAATCATCTCACTAAGACCAAGCCTTGGCAATCTCCTAGGCCAGTTCACCTGTGAAAGGGACAAAAATCAAAGTATATATATCCTCAGGGATAGATCCCTGTTTCTGTTTGATTTTTTTCATTCTTTTAATCAGTTTTAATTTCACTAACCAATTTAATTTGTGGATAAGTTAATTCATTTGTAGTTTATATTACTTATTAGTCTGTTGGTAAAGAAGAAAACTAAATTAATTTGCATAGCTTATCTGATAAACCAGTAAGTGAAGTTAAGTTGGAAACATCATTTCCTCAGCAAACTCTTTTCAGTATTTTTCCATAGTTGCAACCATCTTATTTTACAATCCTATAACAGCATTTATCTGCATGTTTCATGATGTAATTTTTTATTCTTTATATTATTTTTCTTTATTTTTTAAATTGAATTCTTTATTGATACATTTTAAATACAGCTCACAATCACACTCAACACTGGGGAATTTGTACCAGTATATGACACAAGTTAATTCTCATTTTTACCCATATCCCTATCCACATCATCACCCCCCACCCCATATACATGTTATTTCTTTTTCATTCCAAATCATATTTATTCTTTAACCCTGATTGCTTCCCCCTACCATGTTCCCTTGGAATATTTCCTATTTCACAAAATCTGTAATACATTCTAGAACTCATTTACATCTATAGGTTCTCATACCAGAGAAAAGATATGGTAGTTACATATTTAGGACCTATTTATTTCACTTATTAGTGTGTCTTCAAAGTGTATCCATTTGCACATAAGTGACTGAAATTTGTCATTCATTATGGCAGAGTAATACTCATTTTATAAAAGAACCCCACATCTTCTTTATCCAGTCTCTTTATATTCTTAAAAAAAAAAAAACAAACTAGCCAGGTGTGGTGGCTCACACCTGTAATCCCAGCACTCGGGAGGCAGAGACAGGAGGATTGCTGAGTTCGAAGCTTACCTGGGCTACATAGTGAGCTCAGAGCCAGCCTGAACTACAAAGCGAGACCCTGTCTCAAAAACAAACAAACAAACAAACAAACAAAGACAGTTCCCTCAGGGAACACTGTGTTAATAAAATTGGTAAAAATTGAGGTCTGGGGATTTAGCTCAAGTGGTACTGTGCCAACCTTGAATGCACAAGGGCCCAAGTTCAATCCCCAGTACCACCAAAAAAAAAAAAAATTGTTAAAAATCCCAGAGATTTAGCTCAGAGGTTCCAGCGCCTGCCTCACAAGCGCAAGGTCCTGCATTTGATCCCTGTAACCACATACAACAATGCTGGGTGTGGTGACTTATGCCCACCAGCAGTCAACCAGCAATCAGCACCACATACCACAGTGCCAGGCGCGTGGTGGCTCATGCCTGTAATCCCAGCACTTGAGAGGCAGAGACAGGAGAATTGCTCAGTTCGAGGCTTGCCTGAGCTACATAGTGAGCTCAGGGTCAGCCTGAACTAAAAAGTGAGATCCTGTCTCAAAAAAAAAAAAAAAAAAATCCCTACTTTGTGAAACTTTTGCTCTAGGAGTGACAGAATGGTAATGATATACATTACGGTGTCAGAGAATGGAAAATGTTATGTAGTTGAAATGAAGTGAGACAAAAATAGAAACCTGGGAGAGATGTTGAGCAACAGTAGGTAAACTGGTTCTGAGAGACCTCTGTAAGGAGAGGATGAAGAGCCAAGAACTGAAGATAAGAAGTTGTGGCATGCAGACAGAAGAGGCATCTTTGAGGATAAAATCATGTGGTTATTGGAGAAAGAGAAAATGTCAGGTAGTCTGGGAGTGGTAAGTTAGGGGAAACGAGAGAAAGGAAGATTGTATAAGGTAAAAAGGAGTGGATTGTAAGTCTCTTTGATAACATAAATCTATATTTCTTCCCGATAGAATTGATGATAAGATTTTATCCTACATTTCACCCATCGACTGCATCTGCCATTTGAGGACTGGTTCTGTCATTCCCATTGCATCCTATCATTTCATAAACATTGGGTGGATGAATAGGTGGTCAGAAAAATAAATTAATGTCCTTCTACTCTTTTGATCTTTTGCTTTTGGATTTTATTTAAAGCAATATTTTTGTTTAGTTTTTCTTTTTAACATGAAAATTGCACATATTGCCATTTGGTACAGTACTTAGTGTCCTTTGACAAAGATAAGTGTATGAGTTATTTCTCCTCACTGGGACAAAATACCCAGGCCTCACATTAAAAGAAGAAAGTTTATTTCAGTTCATAGACTGTAGAGATTTCAGTCCATAGTCATCTTGCTCTGAAACAGGGTGGCCTGGCAGAGGGACATCGCAGGGGAGAAACAGTCCCTGGCAGAGCAGCCAGGAAGCAGCAGCAGACATTGGAAACAAGCCTCCCTTTCCTTTTTATCCCATCCAGGTTATAAACTTTTTGGATCCTACCAACCACATGTATGGTGGCCCTTTCCATTATCCACACTCAGAATTCTTCTAATTCCAATCAGTGGACCAATTTAGTACCGCACACTTTAAATTCAGGTAATGTTATCCAAGAGTACATATATTGGTATAAAGATAAACAAATGTGATGCTAATGTGACTTGAATGTAGAATCTGTTTTTCTCATCTGTAGCCTCCAGAGTTTTAGAGATTTTGTCACCGTCCCATTTAAATGACATCTTTCTTAAAGGGCTAGTTTTATTCATACCAATTATTTTCTTATTCTCTTTCTGATTCTTTTCACTCACATTCAGTAAAATCCCCATTATTGCTTTATCAGATGGTTTATTCATATCTTCACTTTCACTCTGAATTAAATTCAGAATCTAATTTGGAGCATGTTGCTCTAAGTTTGAAACACCTCCTGGTAAAAATAAACATTCTGAGTTTACGTGGGTTTAATTTTAGATGAGTCACATCAGCCTGTGTTTTACTTCATGCTATCGGCATCTTGTTGGTTGAGTTTGCATCATTTTTTTTTGCTCTGAAAATGACAGTGATAAATATGTTTTGAGATGCAAAAGCAGGTTAAGGAAACTGTTCTCTGCAACTGTTGGATGGCCGAGTTAAATCTGGCTCACTCACCTACCACTGAGCTGTACTCTGTCATGAAGAAAACTACCTTTACTTTCCTCTTCTATCCTTTTAATTGTTTCCTTGTGTGCATTATAGGTTGGTAAAATGGATATATTTCATCAGCAAGGAATAACAAGGGAAACACAACATCAACAGCAAAATAGTTTCATCCTGTTTTGCAGATGAATATTAGACTTAGGAGTGAATGTCTTGTTCTCAGTCAAAGGAGACAAAAATTACAAGCCAACAAGATGAGACAGTTGGAATTTGGACTCAGGAACTGTAACTCCAGGCCAGAGTTTATGCCCTGTGGGGCTCTGTCACTTGACTTAAGGAAAGGTAAACTCCCCTTAGCACAGCTGTGGAGATTGGATGATAGTTTCTGCATGGCCGACTGACAGCTTTCTGTAACAGCCTCCCCCAAACCTCATCTTTGCTACTAGTGGCAGATCAAGTTTGCCTGAGCTTTCCTATTTCCAAATCCTTCAGCGATAATTGGCATCTGCACTAGAACATGGAGATCAAGGTGAGAAAAGGGCTCCATTTTTAATTTCATTCACATTGATGTGAAGCTAAGTATTTTCTGTGTGCTGCTTACACCTTCATGGTTGTTAGCTCATTCAGTCATCATCACATCCCATATGATACATCTGGTACCAGGACCATATTAGACTTGAGGAATCACTTTGAATTTAAAGAACTTGTCCAGGTCCAACTAGTGAGAAGTTTGCTTTATAGTCTTATTCCAGGATCTCTGGGTTAAGTGCTATGCAGTACAGTTCTGAGTTTTGGAGAAATTGAACAGCTAACCTAAGTCCACAGATCTAATAAGAAGTTGACTTGGGGGTTTGGCCAGTTTGACGTGATTCCTGAACACATTTTCTTTACCAGTACCAAGTGCTAATGAAGACTAAATGAACCTGAGTCTTATGTTACTATTGATAACCCCATTTTTCTTTATTACATTTATTAGCCCTTGTGTTCCTGAAAGGCCTTGACTTTGTCTTCTCCAGTGTTATAATTCAGCTAACATCTCTCTGATTATTGTCTATGCTATGCTAGCCAGACTTTGTCAATAAACCTGGAGAAAAAAAAAAATTCCTGGGTAGAAAAGACTTCAAGGGGTAGGAAACCAGATTAGTTGTAGAAGGCCTGTCTAGTGTATGCGAGGCCTTCCTTGAGTTCCATCCTCAGTTCCAGGTATGTGGAAGATTCTCAAATCTGGAATGTTGGTATGTTTCTTGTTTGTGAAAAGATACCTGGTTATCATATACTTTCTGAATTGCCCAAGATCATACACTAAAGCTATAATGAAAACAATATTAATGAAAAATTTTAAAAAGGATTTTCAATGCTTAAAATATAGCAAACTTTAAAGACTACTTATATGCAACACATGCACACTTATAATATTAACTTAAATGGTGCATAATTATGATGTATATTGCATATATGTGTCATCTCCTTTGAAAAGAGAAAAAAAATTAGGTGTGGATTAAGTAACTTGCTCCAAATTACCTAGCTCAGTGGAAAATAAAATCATAATTCAAATTAGATGGTCTGGCTTCAAGGGTAGATTTAACCACCAAACTGACCACAACCCTGCACATTTTCTACTTTTTGAGAACCGAGACATAGTTACAATAAGACAGAGTCATTGCGTGTTTGTGAGAAGGCTCAGAAGACACTAAAAAAAAATGGCATTTAAAACATGGCATATGTTAATGGAATTTTTTCTTGTGTGGAGTAGGGGTAATTTTAACTATATCAGAAATGTGTTTTCTCCTGGAAAGACCAGAAGTGAACAAATAGTTCATAGTCATTTGTGAAGAAAAATGTTCAGCTTTACCGAATGGTACATGAGAATCTGTACTGCAGAGTCAAAACACTGAAAGTAAACTTCTTCTTTCTGCACTGAGTATTGGTCATGGGATAATGGATGATGACAGAATTTAAGGGCTATGACAAAATCATTACCTTTGTTTGTCAAATAGTAATGTTCACACCATAATGGTCATTATAGTCCTTCTCTTTCTTCTATGTATGCATTTGAATATTTACGTGTTTATTTTATCTATGTTTATACATTCAATATAAAAGTTCAAAATACATACTCAGTGCACATTTTGAATGAAGTATTTGAATACTGATATCAGTATTTATAATATATATTTTAACTCTTTTGTCCCTTTCAACCTCTCCAGATCCTAGATAAGGGTAGATACTATGAGTAGCCTGATTTTAGGAGTAAGTATATGTGGTTCTTTATTCACATGTATGTAATAATTATAAAATATCTCTACAAATTACTTTTTACCATTCTATAGTTCAGAATATTAGCTCAATGATGGAGTATTGTTATAATGTTAAATTCACATTATTTTATTGCATTTCTAGCAACTAGAAAACTCTTTATAGGGAACATTCTGTACAAATGCTGTTGCTTTGATTTGTTTTTCTCTACCTTTACTGTCACTCATTGACTCTATCAGTACCTGTGTGTAATGGTCTGAACTTTCTTGATGCTTCTTCATTGGGTACAAAATAAAAGATCAGATTTCCTAGTTTTGCTTATATCACACATGTTGTAATTTATCTTTCAGTTTCAAAAAACTGAGGTTTTCTATGTATCACAGGCTCATCTTTCCTTCAGTAATTGTCCTCTGTAATGAGTCTCAATTTGTGCTTTCCCTTTGCCACCATTTTACATGTGAACATTTGTCTTGCATAGATATATTTTGCAACACACCTCATCTCCCCAGATCCCAGGAGCCTAATCATGGTGACTAAGTATAAATATTTCTTAGTTTATGTCTGATATATTCAGAAGCTGCTCACTAATCATAAATTTTTGTGCATTGTAATTATCTAGTGTCTTTAAGAATTAGTGTTGTAATAAAGACTTAGTAATTATTTCTGTACTAATCATTAAGTTTATAACAGTATGGCAAGAGAAGTGACTCCTCAAATAGTCTTAAAAGTCAGTGCTTATGATTAACTTTTAATATTTAAATTTAGTGTTTATATATTTGTATTATGCATTATTTTCTGATTTATTTTATGTCTCTGCAATTATAATGTCCACAAAAAGAAATTTTGGCTAACAAAATGTAGAAAGATATAAGGTAGACACTCCTTTTATATATTTTAATTAAAAATATATTTACTCTATATATTTTGGAGTGAAACTATTGTTACTGTGTTTTGAGCACTTTGATAAGTACTTCAAATACATTATCTCTTTTAGTCTCTCAAAAACTCAATGACCTGTACATGCTCAGTATTTTTATCCTTCTGTTAAGCACACGAGAATGAATAAACTTGGCTTTTGGCACATGCCTTATTGAGGGATACTTAGTTCATAAAAGATGCAATTAAGATATAGATCCAAACCTGTCTGCTACAAACACAAAGATCTTTAGGTATCATGATATACTTTTCCTAAAATAATTACCTGATATGAAATTGTACCTGAAAATATGGAAAGAATTAAGCCTGGTGGCATCATGGGCCCTAACGAAGTAAGATTATCAAAGAGTCCAATGTCCCCTTGGATAAGGTCAGCCTTGCTCAGGGCAGGCAACAAAGGCCAGTAGTGAGATAGAATCGTAGGAATGTATAACAGGAGTAGTTCTCAAGTCTGGGATGGATAAGGGAGTAGTCATTAAGAACTGTGAGTCAGACTTGATCAGGGTGTATGATTTTCTTGATAATTCTCTGTATTCTGTTTGCCAGTATTTTATTGAGGATTTTTGCATCAGTGTTCATTAGAGAGATTGGCCTGTAGTTTTCTTTTTTGGTGGGATCTTTCCCTGCCTTTGGAATCAAGGTGATGTTTGCTTCAAGGAATGATTTGGGGAGTACTGCTTCCCTTTCGATTTCATTAATGAGATTGAGAAGTACTGGTATTAACTCTTCTTTAAAAGTTTTGTAGATAGGGATATGGGTAAAAATGAGAATTAATTTGTGTCATATACTGGTACAAATTCCCCAACGTTATATGTGATTGTGAGATGTATATAAATTGTACCAATAAAGAATTCAATAAAAAAAGAACTTTGAATCAGAAATGGAGTGAACTAGAGAACCATCAGGCAGAATGTTGTGTTAAAGTGAGGCACTACACACCTTGAATCCCAGCACTTGGGGATGCTAAAGCATAAAAATCACAAATTACAAATCAATCTTGACAGTCTACTGACTTAGCAACACCCTGTCTCAAATTAAAAAAAAAAAAAAAGAAAAGAAAAGAGAAACAAGAAAAGCACAGGAGATTAGTTCCATGGAAAGGCCCTGGGTTCAGACCCCCATGATGCCAAGAAAGGGTAAAAGAAGAAATAATGGTACACAAATACATTAATCTGTCAGCAAAATGAAAAAAAAAAGTGAGTATAGAGGACAGATGGCAGGTGAATCAGGTCATTGGGCACTATTCTACATTTTTGAGGTCATGGGTGGATGTGTGCAGCGATAGGGCCTCTGAAGCATATATTATATGGGGTCAACTCAAAGAACCTTGAGAATTACCTCTCCCTCCCTAGGAACTAAATAAACAAAAAAAATGAAATTCTGAGCAGGTCAGGGATCCTTAACTGGCTCTCCTTTCTCTTGCAAAATCACAGGGAGCACTGTGGCATAATACACAATGCTTTGTTCACTGTAGCTTTATCGTGGTTATCATTTAACAAACACTCCAACTTTGGGAAGATGCAGAAGATGCTCTTTTTTCTGTGCCATCTTTTGTGCTTGATCATGTGTCCTCATCTGTCCACTGAGAGTGGTCATCACTACTTTGAGTTTGGTGTGCAAGCTAAGAGCAAATATAGAGGAGAATACCATGTGAATAAGGACGTACATATAAATATAAGGTGCTATTTTATCAATACTTTTAAACTAAATAAAGCTGTTTCTACCTCCAGATGTTTTTTACAGTAAATTTCTATCAGAGCCCATGTTACTTTTTAAAAATTATCACTCTAATTTTCACTTCTAAATAAAAGTTCACAGTTTTGAGAGAACACCTGTTACTTATATAACTCTCTGATTAAAGTAAAATGCCAGGGGGATAGGGGAAATCTGGAATTTTGTACATTTCCCAAATTAGGATGGTGTTTAGGGTGTGTCATTTTTCAAAGAAAGAAATATTATAGAGAAAAGCATTGTCTCTTTCAGAATCATTATTTGAAATCATTATTTGCATCAACCAAGAGTAGGTAAGTGTCTTTTGATAGACACTTAGATTGTTTTCTTATCTTGGCCATTATGAATACGGTTGGCATAAGTATATGAGGGCAATATCTTGATTTTAATTGTTCTGGACATATACCTAGAAATGAGATGGCTGGGTCACCTAGTGCTTTAGTTTTCCATTTTGTGGTATATTCCCTAGATGGGATATCATTCAGCCTTTGGAGGGAAATGCCTCGATTTGTGACAGTGTGGGTGAATCCAGAAAACATTTTGCTAAGTAAAATAAACTACATATAGAAATAAAATGCTGTGTCATTTCACTGCTATGAGCTATCCACAACCAGACAAAAATCAGAGACCAAGAGAGTGAAGTAGCTGTCGCCTGTGACTGGGATTGGGACAGAGTTGAAAAATCAATGCTCCATGGGTGTGGAGATTTTGTCAAACAGGAGGAAAAAGTTCTGGAGAACTGCCATATAATATTGTTCCTGTACTTAATAATATTGTATTATACACTTAGAAGTTGTTACAATTATGTAGAATAGATTAAGTGTGGTTATAAAACAAAATAAAATATAAAGAGTCTCAGACGCTTTGGCATATCTACTGCCTGGACTGGAGTGATGTTCTCACTGGTGAATGCAAACGCCCAAACTTGTGAGATTTTGTGGCTTTTGTATGGACCATATCCTAGTGAAGCTGTTTAGCAATAAGGGGTAGGAGTGGACCTCTAGGGAGGAGTAAGTAGGAAGTCAGCCTGCAGAGAAGGGTCAGAAATCAAGCAGACAAAGAAAAGGCAGGAGCCAACAGCTAAGATAAATGGCAGGATGGTGGTTTGGCAACAGAGTTGGCATACTGTTTGGCAGTGCGATTTCTTGGAAGTGTGAAGGTTGCTGCTACGCACTGCACCTACTGTCTACCTTCTTGACAGGTAGAAAAGGGAGCCAAGGAGCCAGATGCCAATCAAGGTTTTCCTAGTGGAGAATCAATGTATAGGCTATTAATGTATAGGCTCTGGTGTGACAGAACTACTGAATTTGGCCCCGACACAAAGCCCCCAACTTTGAATTAAGATAACCTGTCCTGGCTCAGTCAAAACATTTTCAGGGGAAAAAGAGTAGAAACCAGGAGAAAAACCCTGGACTTGCTCTATATTAAAGACAGATCTTATTCTCTCTTTTTACCATGTGGAGACTAGAACAAAGCAGAGCCCACCTCTCAGATTCTCAGAGAAGAACAAGACAGAGATGCATTTACTGTAAAGAGCAAGCGGGAAGGGACCTGCAAAGTGTTACCTGTGCCTTCTGACACAGGAAGACGTCAGTCCTTTTTCTGTAGCCTAAAAGCAGAATGCAGATATAGGAGAGAAAGGACTTTATTTTTCATTTCATGATTAATCAATTTTATTTATGAAACTAGGGAAGAAATATTCTTAAGTAAGGAAATAAGAATGACCTTGAAGCCCAGGTGCATTATTATCTAGGAATAGAGATAGTTTGAATTTAATTTTTATTAATGCAGATAATAGCTTACATGGGCCTTATGGCGGCATTACTGGCTCTCTAAAATTTAATTAGATTTTTAGAGCTTCCATTAATGTCTTTGGTAGGATTATGCAATCTAGGACATCACGAGCTAGCTTCATGCATTTTATTTTCATTATGATTTGAAATAGCAGGAATGAGTAATTTTGCATATTAACACAGTTTTGATTTGGAAATCTTATGAAAAATTAACTCCCAGAGGGTTGAAATTTGTATTATTTTTGTACCAAGCTGCTTATATGTAATTTTGTTTCTGTTACAAATGTCAATAAACACCAATGACTTACATGTTTATTCTTATTTTTATTAAGGTTAATTTTCTTCATAAGTTAATATAATCATGCTAACATTTATCTCTAAAGTGGTTTTAAAAGTCATTTGAATGCAACATATTTTATGTTTTCCTCAGTGGTGTGTGTGTGTGTGTGTGTGTGTGTGTGTGTGTGTGTCTTTTTGAGACAGTTTCTTCAGTTCAGACTGGTCGTCAACTCATTTTGTAGTGCAGGCTGGCATACAGTGATCTTCCTGCCTCAGCCTGCTGAGTGCTGGGATTTCAGGCATGTGCCACCACACCTGGTCTCCTCAGTTTTTTTTAAATAAATATTCCATTTTCATTTTATCTTAATTGCTATACCCAGATTATTTATGTGATATGCTTTCCCAAATCCAATAAGCCCTTTATGTTAATTGAAAAACCTTTCTTACCTTTTTAGAGTCATCACAATAATGTTCTGGTTATGTTCATAAATTTTAACCCATTTATCTCTTCCCACAGAAGCCAAAATATGAAGGCAAGAATTAATTCTCAGGTTTATATAAGGCACATTTATAAAAGGAAAGTGGTACCATTGATTCTTAGTGGCATTCTCTCTGCTTTCATTATTTAAACTCTTAATTTTGAATAGCCTACAATCAAGTAGATAATTAGGTGAATTTACAAAGGCTGGGAAAGAATAGCCCTATCTAGCACAACTCAGAGAGCCAACATTGTATAGAGGGTAGGAAAAGTGGGGATAGGAACAGGACAGATATGTATAGACTCAGCTACTCATTGCTGTTTGGTGCAGAGAAGTTATTGTCCTCTCCTTGGCGCTGGAGTGAGCTTCGTTCTCTGCAAATTGAGGGTGTGTGGAAGGATGGTCCTGTGCCATGTACAGAGTTGGTGATTACTGGGCACTAAGCATTCCTTGCTTTGTCCACACATTGTATGACTTTAGACAGGCTTTGTACAACCACCCTCCATTGTCAGTTCTATCCTTACATGCCTTCTGGTGGCTTTGGACAGAGACTTGGGAAGAGATTTAGTCTGGCATGATTGGAACCTAGTAATTACAAAGTACTAATTGCTTCTCTCTATAATTACAGTGCAAAGTTGATATTCATGTTGCCTTGTTTGTAACATGGAAGCAAGAGGACAAGCGAGGATCCTAAACCTTAAATGTATCTAGTATGTTTACTGTTCCATTTTTCACAGAGTAGGTCCTTATCCTAAGGGCAGGCTCCTTCCCACTGATTAGGCACTTCTACTGATTGCCCCAGGCACTTGGGAAAGGGAGAGGAACTAGCACCTGTAGGAGCTGATAACTAAAAACCCCCTAGCCCAACACCTTATTTCCTCATTCCAGCATAACAACAAGGTCACAATAAATAGAAAACAGTGGCAAGAAAAAGTCAAGTGAAGTCCTTGCTTATTTCACAGTCATAACCTCTAATAAACCCATTCTCTTATTCTTCAGGAGCTAAATAATTACCATTTTTAAATGTTATTTTACTGGTCTCCATCATTGCAGATATTCATGGCTGTGCTTTACAATGAATTTTTAATTATTTTTCCTGATTAGGTCTTTGCAATTATTCACAATGTTCATCTGAGTGAAATAAAATGATATAAACTGAGGTGGATGTTAACAGATTGTAAGATTTGATATGTTTTGAAAAGAAATGATAATGATAAATGACAGTGACCTAATTTGTGGAACAATCTAATTGCATAAAATAATCTACTAGTTTGTACTTACGTGATTAACTCCACAAGAAAAAAGTCAATCAAATCAGTATCAAGTTACAGAATTAAAACTGTATATGAAATGTACCAATAAAGAATTCAATTTAAAAAAAAAGAATACCTGAAAATTTTCAGTTTGTTGCCAACAGTGGACTTTTGCATAAAATCCAAACATAAATATTTATTTGAAGTATATTTAGAGTCCAGTATGGCAGCACACACCTGTAATAAAAGGTAAGGGGAGGCTGAAGCAGAAGGATCTGAAGTTTGAGGCCATCCTGGGAAACTGAGGATGACCCTGTTTCAAAAAATATGAAGAGCAGGGTGTATAGTTTAACGTTACAGTCCACCTGGGTTCAATCCCAAATACTAGGGTGGGGAAAATATTTTTGGGAATTAAAAAAACTGTTCATTTATTTTCCAGGGAAATTCAAAAGATTTTTTTTTTTTTTTCTTTTTGAGACAGGGTCTCGCGTTGTAGTTCAGGCTGGCCCTGAGCTCACTATGGTGCCCAGGCAAGCCGCCGCGAACTCAGCAATCCTCCCGTCTCTGCCTCTGGAGTGCTGGGATTACAGGCGTGAGCCACCATGTCCGGCATTGTGGTATGCGGTGTTGATTGCTGGTGGGCGTGTCTCCATGCCCAGCATTATATGTGGTTACCGGGGATCGAACTCAGGTCCTTGCGCTTGCGAGGCAGGCGCCGGAACCACTGAGCTAACCCTCTGGCCCTCAAAAGATATTTTTTAAAAAATAGCCCAGAACTCAAGAAGTAATGATAGTGGCTTTTATTTGTCATTGCCTATAAAGTGTCTATAAACATCCACATACAGGAAATCTGACCTCAGAAAAGATAAGTAAAAGAATGAGGCAAAGTATACTAAAGTCTATTGTAGAAATAAAGCAACTGAAGCTCTGTGGGATTAAACGGCTTGTGATCATGTAGATTTTCAAAGGCAGAGCTCTGAAGCCTACAGACTTCACATTCTCTTAAATACACTACAAAGAAAATTAAAATAAACAACCTATGGGCTGTAAGTCCTGAAATGTTTTCAGCACCTTTGATTGTAAACTTTATCTCAGATTTAAAATAAGAAAGAAATACTTGTGTCTACCTTGAGAATTGGTATTATAAAATAATCCAAACAAAAGCAAGGTGAATTATAGTTTATTAATATGCAAAATCATTTGGGACAGTTTTGTTTGAAAACAAGAAATTATATGAACATATAGAAAGCCACATTTTTATGGAGTGAATGCAAAAAGGGCAGTGGAATGATGTAAGTATATGTGGCATGTATGTCTGCATGTATGTGGCATATATGTCTGCAGAATCTGATCCTATTTCAAAAAGCTGGATACAGTTACCCTCAGATTATAAGCATAGACCCCACAAACTCCTAATAAATTAATTGCCCATTAGCAAGAAACCTGCCAGAATTTAAGCCCAGGCCTTTCTGAATCTAAAATCTGTGCTTATTCTCTGCTCTTGAATGATCTGACCTTTACTCCATGCTGCCTTTTATACTAATGTGATACTCAGTAAATATTTCATGACTGAATGGCTGAATGCATGCTTAATTGAAATTCTTAAAAACTTTTTTGATTGCATGTATTCAATTTATGCAATGAGATCAAAATACAGGTGTTAGATTCCAAAGTGTGATAAGTGAGTAATTAAATGCCATAAACCTTGCCATAAACCTTTTGGAAGAAAGGAGAAGCAAAAGGAAAGACTATTTTAAATAAAACCAACAATGAAATTAATAAGCATCAGACCCGCTTCATCTATCAGCAGCTTGAGACAAATACAAACCCAAGAAATCTGGGGTGGCAGTAACTGGTATCTCTGAGTTGCCCCCAATGGGATCTGTGGGATTCTCATGTGGGAGACAGATGCATGAGTTCTTCCAGGAAGGTATTGCAGCTGGACAAGGCAAGGATAGGGCCAGAGAAACACTCAGAAAGCAGTAGGCAAATTTAATGTCAGCGAGGCAGGATCATCAACCCGTGTTTGGCTTTATAATAACCATTAGTCTTCATTTGGGGTTATCGATTGTTCCAACAGCGAGGACAAGTGTAATGAACTGTTACAGCCACTGTGGGTGAATGTCAGCCCTCCGAATGATCATTATACGGAGAGGACCATATAAATAGTCGAAGTGTCAAGAGCACAGTGCACAGAAGAGAGGCAACAAGTAGAGACCTTGGGCCTTTGCTTGCTTCCCTAGTCTTTTTCTTCAGGGGCGATATCTTTGCTGTTCTACTTTCCTTCCATCAGAAATTCTTCAGCAATCCGTTTTGCTGCTTTAGCAATGGGTCCTGAGAAGGAGGACATTTCCACTGTTTTACTATTTTTGTCAGTGATGGAGGAAGGGTACCTCCAAAATGTATGGAATAATTACATTTGGTGTTTCAGTAAGTTCTCCATGAGCCAAATGCATTTGTATTTCTTGTCTATTCCATGAGCCATTCCTGAAGGGTGTCCTTTTGGGCAGAGTTACATCAGTGTGGTATCCATAGGGAAAACAAGACCAGGCTTAGGGGCAGGGCTGTTGGTGTACAGATTAGCAGAGTTAACTGTTGAAGTAATAATGACAACAATCTAGCTTCTGTCCTTTCAAAAGGTGCCTCTTCTCTCCTGCAGGCCCTTCAAAGTCAGTGTTAGCCCTCAGAATTTTTTGTGTCTGCTAAGCTCCTCCCGTGTGCTGGACGTATTACTAATCACAGTGTGATTATTTCAAGTGTCGATAGGCGCTTGCAATTTCAAGTGGCGATAGGCGCTTGCAATCCGGATTCTACATATCCATGATCAAAATGCAGAGAACTTGGTTAACTTTGTGTATCTAAGAATAAGTACAACTGGGAAATAGGCTTAAGTTTGCCTGCACCTAAATTTTCTGATCACTCAGTACACCAAGGCTGCCTCAAGAAGGAGCAAATGGCAGAAAGGAAAGAGAAGGGAAGGGAAGGACAGGATGAAGACTATTTATAATAGAGATACAGCCATCTCTTCATTATTATGTAACAGAAAAATCTTTCTCTGTGTTTTTATTGAGGGGAAATGCAACCACCACCCATTTAAATTTCTAATATTTCCTTCGCCTTGAAATAAACCTCTTAACCAGTAAGCATTTATTCTTTATTCCACCTCCACAGCAGCACATTTTTAACCTTTGCAACCACCATTCTGCTTTTTGTCTTTTTGATTTATCTATCATATTCATTTCATTTAAAGGGAGTTGTGTAACTATTTGTGTCTTGCTTCTTTCAACTAACATACTGCTTTTGAGTTTCACCTGTACGTGGCTTATTAGGTAAATCAATCCTTTCTGAGTACAAAAAATATGCATCCCACTGTATATCAGTCCCGTGTCCTGTTTACCCATCAGTCAGTCTATGAACATTTGGATTTTCTATAACTTTTGGCTCCTGTGAAAACTGGTGCTATGAACATTCAAGAGCTGCTATTTGAATAATTTCAATTCTTAGGATCTATTTTTTGAGCATTTATTTTTCAGTCGAGAGTGAATTAAACACTTTATATGTGAAAGTTTTTTATATCCTATAGAACCCCTGAAATGAACACTGTTATTTCCCCTATTTTTTTTCCTTTTCTTTCTTTCTTTTTTCTTTTTTTTTGAGACAGGGTCTCGCTTTGTAGTTCAGGCTAGCTTGAGTTCACTATGTAGCCCAGGCAAGCCTCGAACTCAGCAATCCTCCTGCCTCTGCCTTCCGAGTGCTGGGATTACAGGCATGAGCCACCACGCCCGGCTATTTCCCCTATTTTTTAGATGAGGACATCAATTCAAAGTTAAGCTGTCTTATATCGGGTCATGGTGCTGGGTTTCAAGTCCACATAGCCAAATTTCAGAGTCTGTATGAGGTTATTCTTCATGTGTTGTCTATTTCAGGCTACACAACTGGAACCTCCTCTGTTGCTGATCTTCCTTGACTGATAGAGTTTCACATGATTCAGAATGTAGAATTAGATACTCCATTCCAAGTGCTATTTCTTAACCTGCCATCCTCACATGTACTGGGATGATGTCTCATTTATATTTGAAAGATACTTAGGTGTTATTTTTCAGAAATATTTATTTGTTTTGTTCCTTAGTAGTAAAAATCATATAATAAAAGAATACCAAAAGCCCCAAACTTTACAACAGAATATTGCTACAGTAGTCTCTATTGCTGTTATAATATAAAACCATAGTTCCCATATAAAGTTAAAAATCCAAACAGTAAGGAATTACAGAGAAAGGCATGACTTTGTTTGAAAAGATAAGTATGAATATTCCCATATATGTGTTACACATATGTTCTGAGAGCAGTTATGTACAATCCTATTTATTTTCTCAAGGATCTTCTTTAGCTCATTTTATAGGTGCATAACGTAGAGGTCACCACTGGATTTATGGTGGCCTAGAAATCTCAGCTCCTTGCATGTGCTACCGTGTCATCGTTCCACTGCATGTACTGAGGTATTGCCCCTAATGTTCCTCACCTACATGCAGCAGTCTGCTGTGGAATTCACTGGGCATATTTTAGATCAGTGCTAGTTTCTCAAGATAAGTTTATATTCCAAGTCTTGTGTTCAGTGTAGCTACATATCTCAGTTGAAAAATGTAAAGGACTCTGCCACTTGGCCACTGTGAGGACTTAGATTTCATATTGTCGGCTGGGGGAAGATTTTGGCAATTTTGAATTTCACTAAAGAGCACGTTTGAAAAATTCCTGCTAAAATCAAATGTCTTCCACCTGCCCTTTTCTCAGAGGCCCAGTACCAATTGTAGAACAAGTGATTTGTTTGCATTTATGTGACGTGGAGGAACAGAGAAATCTGCTTCAGATCTACCTAACGCATTAGAAAGTTTGGAGGCTTTATGCATCCTTCAGTTTGGTTATTAAATTGTATAAACTCTTGCTCAGTATAATTTATCTGAGAGTTGTGCTTACAGTAATAGTACCGCATTTTACCACATTTCAACATCGCTATGCTGCTATGAATTTAACCATATAGTAAAGTTTTTTATGTCTGAGGCCATTTTTATACCAGTAAAAGTTAATATTAACTACTAGTGTAAAATGTATGTTAAAAATGAAATGTGGCTGGGTGTGGTGGCTCATGCCTGTAATCCCAGCATTCAGGAGGCAGAGGCAGGAGGATTGCTGAGATCAAGGGTTGCCTGGGCTACATAGTGAGCTCAGGGCCAGCCTGAACTACAAAGCGAGACCCTGTCTCAAATAAAACAAAATGAAATGAAATGTGTTTTACCTAATCCTGGATATATGTCTGTTGTACAACAGTCCTATACAGTAAGTCACATTAACCTTTCCCAATAAATTATTTCTCTTAAAATGTAAATTATCTGGTTATGATATACATATAATTGAATGTTTACATACTCATTAAGTTTAAAGATATTAGGCATTATCTATATATCCCTCTGTGAGATGCTGCCCGAGATCATCTGGGGTTGGACAAACTTGCTAAAACTATGGACTTTTTTAGGATGCTTTTCAAGATTAGATATTAATCTTCAAGTCGATGCCCATGAATTTTTAAATTTCATTTTTCGATATAAAGGCAAAGCAAATGACTTTGTTTTTCATCAAAATTATTTTGTATAAGCAGAAATTCTTCCTGGCTTTCTTTTTAAATGGATATTGTGATAGGAAAATATTCAAATTGCATAATAGCAGTACCCATACTTTTCTAGGCTGATGAGTGACTATGAAACCTCCACAAGAGCATTTTCTTTGTGTTAGTGACTTGTGTAGTATTGTGCATTTCATCTGTACATTAAACTGTGTAAGTCTTGCCTTTGACCTTGAGTGCTTCATACTCCACACTTGTGTGTGTGTGTGTGTGTGTGTGTGTGTGCGCGCGCACGCACACATGGTTGTAGCATTCTTTCTGAGCTGAAGCTGGGATGTATCAGCATCAGATTACCCATAGACATTTCAAATCTGATAAATGGATCCCCCATCGTTACAAAAATTACATGCACTTAATACCTGAGGCAAGAGGCCTGCAGCCTCAGCAAATTCCTAAATGATGTTCTACCCCTTGTTGATTTAAAAGTGCTGTTAACACCTTCCTAAGGAAGATCATAGAAGATTGTTTTGGGGAAACTTTAAATATGGTACTACACTATTTCAACCTTTCTTCTTCCCTGACCTAATCTTAGGAGTTACATCAGTATTTTAAAGAGATCATTTATTTAGAATTATACTGATTTCAACACATGCTATGAAGTTTACAAACACAATAAGAAAGAACTGGAAAAGTAAAAGAACACACAAGCATGAGAACTTTACACAGTTGCCCTTATCTTGCTTTCACTTTGCATTTATTGTCCATCCTTCTTCTCTTAGCAATGTCTTCACAAAGTAAAGTACAATCTCCCAAAATTATCTGTGGTGTTTCAAATTAGACAATAAAATTTCCCAAGTCCAAAACTACTCTCACGATATAGCCAATTAGGCTTTTCATCTTTGTCTTTCAAACTCCTTTGTAGTGCTAGTGGTCATGTGACTAGCAGATGGAGACGGGGAGGCCTTGTAGACAAGGCAGTGAAACACCAAGGCTCCTGAAAGTGTTTAAGTCTCCCGTTCTACCACCCTGGCCACTGCAGAGCACTAATATGGTTTCCACACTTTCAGGATATCTAACCTCCACAACTGGGCCTGTAGGGCAACTATGACTGGAAGGGAGATGCTTTTGTTATTATTTTTACTTCTGTTTCTGAGCTAAGCATAGCAAATATGTAATTTGCTATCCCTTCTCTTCTCACTTTATGGAAGTCATCTTCAATTTGTTACTGTAGTCTGTTGTACTAAACCCAGACTTTGCTTCTCAACATGATACTCAAGAGAGCTATTGTATGCAGGTCAGAAATGTCACATGAGACGCGCCTGCTTGGCCCATCTGTTTCTGGCTTGAGTTGTAGTTACATTTCTTTCTGACAAATCTCTGCTTGGCAGGTATAGTTTAAAGGTCTTTCACTTTTTCTTTTCATGCCCTCATGAGAAGGAAATTACTGTGGATTTTATGTCCAATATATAATTTTCACTGGTCATTTTTCATATTTCCAGCTCAAGACTAATTTGGGCCATCATTGCTTAACTTTTTAAATTTTGGCATTGTTCCAGAAATTTTTGCCTCAGCCATCTTGACCATTTCCAAAATGGAAATCTGGTATTAGTTCATTAGAGATGAATATATATATATTCTTAAATGCTCAGACGTTAACTTTACAATTAATTCCTGGTTTCATAAATACTTGATGCTGCTTTCACTATGGCAAAAGCTCATGTCTTGCCATGTTTTGATGGCTCAAATATTAAGGAGTTACCAGCAGACACTGGCTCATCAATTACTATTTCTCCTGTGATGAACATGGTTGCTGTATCACCTCTACTTTCCTGAAGCACATTGATGAAAATTATGGTTTTGCCTGTCTTAGGTGAAAAACAAGTCGTGGTAGCTGGAGGTTGACTCAACAACTTCCTAAGGATAACATGTAATCATAGAGTTTCCCTTGAATCTCTTTAGATAATTTACCTTTTCTTATAGATTAGACCATGAAATATATTCGGCCTCTCTACCAGAGCTTCTACCAGGAGTTGGGAATTTGATCCCCAAATTACTAGTAAATATTTCTGCAGTAACCAGTGTGTATTTGGCACTGTTCTACAGGAATACATAGCTGTTTGAAATGGAGACAGGTATTCATGTAGAATCCTGATATTCAGAAGAAAACCCATTAAACTGAGAAATATGCTTCCCAACGACTCCAATCATGGAATATGCTTCTCTGGACTGTTGGGCCTGTATCCTGGAAGGTGACATGTAGAATTCATTTGGGCAGCTCTGTGACTGTCGGCCCTAAAGAGGTCAACCACTCATCTCAGTCATGGTCACAGGATTCTCAAGGACCAGAATTAAAATGACCGTTATTCATACCACTGCTATAGAAATGCAGTGGGTTAATCATTTCACATTTCTAGGTTTACCACTATTTTTTTTTAAAGTACTGGGAGTAAGGCTCAGGATCTTGTGCTTGCCAGGTAGGTGTGGCACCGCTGAGCTGCTTCCCAAGCCCCTGTGTTTACTACACGTAAATGACTCAATTACTGTTGGTGTTACCAGTATAAATGTTTTAAAAGGTAGAAGAGTTAGCAATATTAGCAAGTATTTGTAGGGAGTATTAGAGCGTTATACAGTACATTGTTAAGAATTTACATGAACTCAGTTCATTGTCACACTAACTCTATGGAGTCTGGGTTTTATTATTCAGGTTTTATGGATTCAGAAAACAGAATTTAGGTAAGTTCAGTGATCTGTCCAAGGCCAGACAGCTAGTAATTACTTTCTTACTTCCCATGAAGGTGTTCTGATCATGCACCCTGAAATCTTAAGCATTATGTTAAGCTAAATCCCTCGCAAACATTTGGCCTACACTCTATTAAATGAGAAAACTGAAAAATAAGCTAGTAAGTAATGTGTAAAGTACAAACTAGAGATTAAATCTTATGTTTTAATTTTAATATAACAAATATCAACTAAATCATTATTATGGTTGTTTCATTCCAGCCCCCTTTTTTTGTTTTGTTTTGTTTTGTTTTTTGAGACAGTGTCTCACTTTGTAGTCCAGGCTGGCCCTGAGCCCACTATTTAGCCCAGGCAAGCCTGGAACTCAGCAATCCTCCTGCCTCTGCCTCCTAAGTGCTGGGATTGCAGGCTTGAGTCACCAAACCTGGCATTCAGCCTTTTTCTTAGTGCTTTTTATAGTCTTTTATTTAATCTCCATAACTATTTTGAAGAAAAGACTATTATTATCCCTCATGAGCGAATCTCTGCATCCTGAGATTATAGTTTAACATTACACAGCTTCTAAGTTAAGAAGGTAAGATTCTAATTTCACCAGTCTTCTGCCAGGATTTGTGTCTTGTGTTCCAACTGTCAAAGCAGAAAATGTCCCTTTTTGCTTCCAACAGAATTTGTGACCTGAAAGATGTGTGTGACTGTCATAATGTTGGCAGAGTCTGATGTGATGGAGAAGGTGATGATACTTACAGAATCCAATGACTAGAAGTCATGGAAGCTGGAAAATATCCTAGACAGATTGGTACATCACAGATTTATTCGTTTTAAAATGTCAGTAGTGTGATAGCTACTGTTCTAGTTATTATACTGTCTCTCATGCTACCTGTCAAAGAACGTGGAAGCAGCCATGCAGTATAATATACCCACCCCAACACCCCAGTGAGGAAAGCAAGGTAGCATGCAGGGTACATACCTGGTTTAATGTGTCTTTTATCTTGACTCTCAGTCAAGGTGGGAACATTATAATTTGGTAGGGGCCTCATCATATAAAAGCTAGCATTGTATCCAGCTAGAATCTGTGGGATCTCATAAATTATTACAATGGAAGCACAAATTGATATGTTTAGGTTTAGGATAAAAGAATGGCATCCCAGTTGGAGAAGATGATAAAAGTAGCACTTTGATGACTCATGGTGATTTTGACTTCAGTAAAGTAGTTATTCGAAAAACCACATTATTTTAGAAAGAAATGTCATATTTAAGTATTTTCTTTCCATTAAAATGTAGCTATTTTGCAGATTTAGTGTGCCTGTTATCAGTAGAATATCTCAGTTTCAGTTTGGGCTGTAAGTTTGGACAAAAATAAAAAGGAATAAAAATATTTTTAGGTTCATATTCTATATTTCTCATAAGAGTCCCCAAATGTAATAATCTATGGTTTCTATTTCTAAAAAAGCCCTCAGTTGTGTGAATCTTACATTTGATTACTTGTTAACCAAGACTGAGCTGAACTCCAGTGTGCACATCACATAAAGAAGTTGGTACATACATTCCTGTGAAAAGGAAATTTCCATATCACTATCACCAAAGTGTGATATGCTTTATTATCAGTCAGGTCAAAAGACACAAAATTATCTGCTTACCAAACTTCTGTCTTCCTTATATATTCATTTAAAAATATTTTGGTTTAATTACTGCATAAGGTTTTGTGGAGACAACAAAAAGAAAAGAGGTACAGTTTTTCCTTTTATAGAACTGATAAGTCAAACAATTCACATGTCTCATATGAATAACAATCTGTGAACCTTTAATTCATGGTATTGATTGTGCTGAGTTCAGAGAATGCCATAGTCTGGTGACCTGAAGCTGTGTCACAAAAGATAAGGTGAATATCAATAGGCAAATAGGGATAAAAGATTGCATGGTAGATGAGCGGAACAATGTACAGGAGGATTACATAAACATCAAAGTGTAAGGGAAACAATGGGAGTAGTAGAATCTGACATATAAGGGTGTTAAATGCTTTACATGAATTCTCTAACTGAAAATCGCAACCACTCTATTATGCTCATTTTACAAATGAAAAAGCAGAGAAGGAAAATAATAATCTAAAAGTCACATAGTTTGTATGTGTAAGACCAGGAGTCAAGTACATATAGGATTCACTCTGTAACAGGGGCTTTTATCCATAAACGTCAACTTCAATCAAAACCTAGTTCCAGTCTGTCATTATCCTGTGTGTTTGTTCACATGGAGCTGCATGTGTATCTATTCTATGCCCAATATTCCTTCACATGAGTACTCTGCTATCTGTCATTAGCCATTAGAAAAATAATGCCAGCTGAATATTCAATTTTAATTTTAGTAACAACATCAGGAAAAATGAAAAATAAAGAAGTGCAGTTAATTTAAGAATATTTTACTTGATCCAGCATATCCATAATAATATTTGAATATGGAATCATTTTAAAACAACATGCAGCTGGTCAAGTGGCTCATGCCTGTCATCCCAGCACTCGGGCAGCAGAGACAGGAGGATTGCTGAGTTCAAGGCTTGCCTGGGCTATACAGTGAGCTGAGGGCCAGCCTGAACTACAAAGTGAGACCCTGTCTCAAAAAACAAACAAACAAACAAACAAACAAAAACCATGCAAAGAATGAGAAATCTTAATGTTAAGTGAAGTAATCCTGGCACAGAGCACCAGATATCCTAGGATCTTATTCAAGGTACAGTCTATCAGTGTTCACCTTCTAACAGTAGAGAACAGAATGGGGCTTACCAGAGGCTGAGAGAGTCCCAAGGATTGATTAGCAAAGGGGGATCCCGGCACACCAAGTGATAGGAACAAGAAGTTCTAGATGCTGTTGCACAGTAGGGTAATCTAGATAATGAATTATATATTTCCAAAGGCTAGAAGAAAATATTTAGAAAGTATTGACTATAAAGAAATAACCTGTTTGAAGAAAAAGATTATGTTCAAACTCATTTAAATCACATGGTATCATATTAGCACGTGTAAATTTTATATATGTATGTGCCATTTAAAAATAATAAATTTTGAATTGAGATAAAATTATTCCTGACACGTTTTCTGTTTTTGTCCCATATATTTTACACTCAACACACGTCTCAGTTCGGAATAGCCACATACAGTTCTGAAACATTTTGTGTTTGAAAACCTTCCCCTGAGAGTGTTCTCTTAAAAAAATAAAAGTTCCTAGTCTTACATGTCTCTTTAACTTTCAGGGAAGATAACTAAAATTGTCTTGTCTAAATGCAGATGTCAAAAGGCAAGAGACAAAGACAGAAGGCTATAACATTGACTTTTTATAAAATAAAAATACTTGACTTTAAGACTCTGAAAAAATGTTAAAGTGTAAGTTTGCTTTTGAAAGAAAAATATACAAAATAAAACCAAAATTCACCTTCTCTGTGCCTTAGGCCAAAATGATTTCTTACATTAGAACTTATCAATTTAGGTCATCAAAGTTAAATGAAGACAGGACATCCTTAATATACAGAAAACAAATTTAGCATAAATAATATTTTATATTAAAAAGTGTTATATTAAGGGTTAGGAGTGTGTCTCAATTTTCTTAATACAGATGAGGTCCCAGTTTCATTTATTAGCATGCACATAGGCATATACATGCATATAAAGAAGTTAGTGTTGTTAGAAAGAGTTTTATTTTCCATATTGGGGATCAAACTTGTGATCTTGTTCTTGGGAGGCTGGCACCAGAAACACATTCTATATATATGTTATGATCACAATCAACATTGAGAATTCGTACCAGTACATGAAGCGACTTAATTCTCATTGTTTCCTATTCCCCTCTCCCACAACCCCCAACTCCATACATATAAGCTTTGCTTCCTATTTTAATCATCAAGTTTTTTCTTTCCCTTCTTACCCTTATTCCCCTTTTCCCTTTGAATATTCAAAACCATGAGTCTCTTGAAACCATTAGCTAATTTAAAATTTTTCCATTTTTAGTTATGTGAATCTGTCTGGTATTTTGTCTCAGCAACAGGCAAGATAATATAAGAATTAATACCTTTTTGCTTGACCCTGCCTCTCTGTGTCTGTAGTATGGTATAGTACAGTTATATCGGGTACATTATTAGAACATCCTATCTTTATTTTTCTATAACCTGATTTTTATGATAAAGCAGCAGACTGTTTATTTTTATTCACTTTGCTATACATTCTTCCTTGAAACATTGTACAGTATTTGTGCATCTAACTGTAGGTAGCTGTTGAGTACTTCTCAGATCATTAAACCAAGTTTGATTTCTACATAAAATTGACTATCTTTTATTTATGTGGAACACTTACAACAATTTGACTTCTATTTTATCCATGTTAAATAGTGGATGAGCATCCTGATGTATTAATCTTGATTTATAATTTCAGTGTTATATTTACTTGCCCCACCATATCCTTGCACTTTAAAGAAATATCCTATCATCATGTTATACATGTTGATCGCTTCTCGGCCTTTTGGCTAAGATCAAGTATAGTGTCATGTTAAACATGTTGAAAAATAAATTCAACTTGTACAGTATAAGTTCTATATAGTAGACTATATTTGGGACTTAGGAAACTTGTCTGTATATTGTTTATTTTGAGACAGGTTCTCCCTTTGTAGTTCAGGCAGGCCCTGAGCTCACTATGTAGCCCAGAAACTCAGCAATCCTCCTGCCTCTGCCTCCCCCATGCTGGAATCACAGGCATGAGCCACCATGCCCAGCGTTGTGATATGTGGTATTGATTACTGCTGGGTGTGAGTCACCATGCCTGGTATTGTTGTATGTGGTTACTGGGGATCGAACCAGGGACCTTGCCTATGCTAGGCAGGCACCGAAACCACTGAGCTAAATCTCCAGCTTGTGTCTGTGTTCTTTAGCTGCTAATACTACACATATTCTTGTCATTTAGTAAATACTGGTTGCTATTGAATAGTAAAATAAATGCCATCATTTTCATCTCTTGCCTATTCAAAAGGTTAACCACCTAAGAAATGATACATTCAAGTTATAACCTTCCACAGATGACCACATAAATGGCATCACTGTTCCTGAAAGGGGAATTCTTAATTATTCCTGAAATGGCTTTGATAATTAAGAACTTGTCTAATGAGAGAGGCAAAATGCAAGATCTACAGTGAAAGTCAAATTTAAAGAGATGTGTTGTGCTCTATTTAATTTAGCTATACTAAGCATGTGTTTTTCAGGAATTAATTTGCATAATACCAGTGCTTTCCTTCAAAGTTGATAGTATAAATTGGCATTCTTTGAAGAATAGCAACTATAAGTGAATCTGATTTAGAAATGAAGGCGTCAAAATAAAATGAATTGTGAAGGCTATTATTAAAAATTGTAACAATGAG
>PVIC010020026.1:0-30014 GCA_004025085.1 Thryonomys swinderianus | reverse complement strand
ATGAACAAGGGTGTACATTTGTCTTTCCAATGTGAGTTTTTAAATTCTTTTGGGTATATTCCTAGCAAGGGGATAGCAGGGTCAAATGGGACCCCTGGTCCTAGATTTCTGAGAAATCTTCACACGGATCTCCACAATGGTTGCACAAGTCTGCAATCCCACCAACAGTGGAGAAGGGTTCCTTTCTCCCCACAGCCTCACCAGCATTCATTCTTGGTTGATTTTGTGATCGTGGCCATTCTTTGTGGAGTGAGATGAAATCTCAGTGTTGTTTTCATTTGCATCTCTCGAATGTGTAATGTGTTCTTTTTAAAATAGCAGTAGGAACAGAAATGGAAGACATGCAGTGGATTGTCATAATGTGCCTCCTTTCATTCAGTGGCTCTCTCTTGACTTTTCTTCCAAAGCTACTGTTTTGAGGTGGCACTTGAGGGCAGCACTGAGTCAGCTTTCACAACACTGCTGTGAACCAAAAAGAAATATGAAATCCGAAGGAAGGGCCTACAGATAGGAAGTGAACAACTCTCCACGTAAGTCACTAGCTTTAAAATGACTGTGCATTGGGCCAGAGAGTTAGCTCAGTGGTTCCGGTGCCTGCCTTTCAAGAGCAAGGTCCTGAGTTCGATCCCCGTTAACCACATATGATGCTGGGTGTGGTGACTCACACCCACCAGCCATCAATACCACATACCACAGTGCCGGGCGTGGTGGCTCATGCCTGTAATCCCAGCACTCGGGAGGCAGAGACAGGAGGATTGCTGAGTTCCAGGCTTGCCTGGGCTACATAGTGAGCTGAGAGCCAGCCTGAACTACAAAGTGAGACCCTGTCTCAAAAAAAAAAAAATGACTGTGCATTTTGCTACACAAATATATTAAAAAGCAGTGCAGTCCTCTGCATGCCTCATGAGAGCTTTGGAGGGTAAATGACTTGTTTTCTCCCTCATCCTGGGTAGCAAAGCAAACTGGGATATATTTAACCATTTCTTCGCACAGCAAAATCGAGCAAATGTATGTGCCACATTATAAATCTAGATAAATTGGGCATGTGTTTATGATCTGAAGAGGCATCTCTTCTGCTTTAGTAATTAAATGCTTCTTAATAGTTAGAATCTGTTAAATCAGTTCAGTGAAACTGAATGAAAACACTCCATGAGATTTCTGCCCTGAGGTTCTAAAGAGAGGAAAGACAACAACTCAATAGCCATGGCTTATTTAGTCTAGTGAGCTCCTAAAACACACTCTGCCTTGCACAGATTTCACACAGTGTCCTACAGCCATCAGGACGTCACTGCAGACACATACTCAGCTGCCCCACTGACGCTCAGAGCCTTTGCCTCTGGGAACTGCAAGATCTTTACAGTTAAAAAGTACATACTAAGTATCTGATAAAACAAAATGGATCAAGTGCTTCCAAAAGAGATTTTTTTTATGGTACAAAGGAAGTTCATGAAAGAACATCTTTTCTCAGCAATTTGTCCCTGTTCTTGATTTTTACTAAAATCAAGCAATCATTTTTATGACAATGTGATTCCTATAAAAATCAGACAAAGGGCCAGAGGGTTAGCTCAGTGGTTCCGGCGCCTGCCTCGCAAGCGCAAGGTCCTGAGTTCGATCCCTGGTAACCACATAGAATGCTGGGCGTGGAGACACGCCCACCAACAATCAACGCCACATACCACAATGCCAGATGTGGTGGCTCACGCCTGTAATCCCAGTACTCGGGAGGCAGAGACAGGAGGAATTCTGAGTTTGTGGCAGCTTGCCTGGGCACCATAGTGAGCTCAGGGCCAGCCTGAACTACAAAGCGAGACCCTGTCTCAAAAGCAAAAAAAAAAAAAAAAAGTCAGACAAAAAAGTATAATAAGATATAACAGTTTCTCTATAAGCGCATGCCTAATTTCTGGTATACCTGTTCTCTGAGCCTGGGGCACACACACGACCTGTACCTCTTCTCCTCTCTCCTAGAGCTTTGCTTTAACACAAGGAACTTCTGACCATCCCAGGCAGCATGTCTGACAGCAGCCCTTCAGCAAGCTCGTTGCCTTCTGATATGAGCAACTCATACATGTACTGTGTAAGGTCATGCGATGACACATAGGATCACTTTGCAGACAGCTTTGCAAAAATGGAGCTTTAAATTTTATCTCTAAACAGAACTGCCTGAGTTGTTCATTTCAATTCTGATATTTGATTTTAGACAATAAAGCATATGTATTATAGTATCCTTTGCACTAATATGAATATATTTTATGGTAGTATGAGCTCCCATGCTGTAAACACTTAACTGTCTGTATTTTTTTTTTCTTTTTTGAGACAGGGTCTCGCTTTGTAGTTCAGGCTGGCTCTGAGCTCACTATGTGTCCTCCAAGCTTCATGAGGTTGCAGCTGGTTCTCTGAGCAGTGATGCTGACATTATAGGCGGATGAGCTGGGTAGAAATATTACAGGCAGCCAGGTCAGGACAAAGGTGAAACATACCACAGCTGCACTAGATTCACATCGGCTGAAAACCAGGCCTCAAGACAAAGATAAGATGACCACTGGGTCTAAGGGAGTCTAGATAGATATCAGCCACCTTGGTGGGCCACTAGAAACCTGTGGACCCACTACTTCCTAGAAGAATCTTTGTGTTTTCCATCTGTGCTCGTTACATGACTTGTTTCCCTGATGGACCACCATAACCTAAGAGACTGTACTTGTCACCTGACTGGATGACCACAGCTGTGGCCTATGCGGCACCCACATGAGTTTCACTATACAACTCTGTAAAATGAGGTCCCTTCCTGCCCCTTGTGAGCTTTCCTGGAAATAAATTTCTCCCTACTCTTAACCTCCGTGTTGCTAGGACTCATTCTTTGATTTTTATAGAATAAGAACTCAGCGGATCACATGGATGACAGGTCGGGAGAGTACCATTTCACATTTTATCTCCACTGTTATTTCCTGTAACATTGTGGAGGTAGAAATTTTAAGAGGTGCAACCTGGCACAAGGTAGTCGAATCACAGAATATCACTCTTGGAAGAGATCAATGCTGTTCTCCCAGTACAAAGCATTCCTGTGAGAGTGTGCTATTATAAGGGAACCTGCTTCCATCCTGAGTCTCTTAAGTTTCTTTTCTTTCCTGCGATCTCTTCCTCTCCCATTTCCTCCTGGTCTGATGCCATCCACCATACTGTGCTGCAGCCAGAAAGCCCTTCCCAGAGGTGAAACAGCTGAAACCACCCAGCTGGGCACTTGCAGCTTGTGTGACCTTTTTCTTTAGAAAATATCAGCTCTAGTTTTTATTGTTGTTGTTGTTTTGTTGTTGTTGTTTTGAGACAGGGTCTTGCTTTGTAGTTCAGGCTGGCCCTGAGCTCACTAGATAATAGTACCTGTAACTCAGCAATCCTCCTGCCTCTGCCTCCTGAGTGCTGGGATTACAGGTGTGAGCCACTGTGTCTGCCATAGCTTTAATTATTTTGTGATAGTAACACAAAATGGACCAATACACTGAGGGGCATCCATGATTATAGAGACTATTTCAAACTTTTTTGCTTGTCACTGGATTTAGGAGTATGAAACATTAAGAAAAGGGAATTCTCTTTTTGTACCAACTCCCTTGAACTGCTGTGGGGGCAGGAGACAAGAGAGAAATTGTTTCCATGTTGAAGAAACTAGTGAGAATTACAGCTCACTGGAAACCCTCTCTGGTTGTTGACATTTCCCAGAATGTAAGTGCTAGTATGTGTCCACTGGTAGCCATGGGCTTCTCACAGGCTCGGAAGTGAAGTTGGGGCAGAATCTAAGAGGAAACAGTGGTCATCTAACATGAAGACATGAGACAGTGGAGGATCCTCAGGCAATGACAGATAAATATTCCCTGACTGTTAGGGGTGCTGCTCTCTGTACTGTCAAGAAAGGGTGGAGAAAGAGCATAAACATACATCTGACTGACTTTCAGAATTGTGGAATTAAACTTTGGATTGGAGGGCCGGAGGGTTAGCTCAGTGGTTCTGGCGCCTGCCTCGCAAGCGCAAGGTCCTGAGTTCAATCCCCGGTAACCACATACAATGCTGGGCATGGAGACTCACGCCCACCAGCAATCAATACCACATACCACAGTGCCAGGCGTGGTGGCTCACAGCTGTCATCCCAGCACTCGGGAGGCAGAGACAGGAGGATTGCTGAGTTCGAGGCTTGCCTGGACTACATAGTGAGCTCAGAGCCAGCCTGAACTACAAAGCGAGACCCTGTCTCAAAAAAAAAAAAAAAAAAAAAAAAACTTTGGATTGGAATGTAGGAGAGAGAACAAAATAAAATGTGTGGAGAGAACAGTAGAGGAGTCGCTCCACTGGATGAGGAAGAGAAAGTCTCAGGAATCATTAAATTAGATTTTTCTGCTAAGTGTTGAATTAGACAGAGAATTAAAAATCCAAATTGAGTTATGAATATACAGCAGTGCCTCCATACATTAGTCTTGTCAATTATCACAGCCCTGAAAATGTATGTCTATCACACACAATTCATGATAAATTTGTTATTTAGTGCCATATCACCCAAATACCTGCCCACCACCCAACTCCCTGGTATGAATATGGCTGACTGATTATTGAATCTGTTTACAATCACTTAAAGGTCATTCATGTTCACATTAGACAGAAAGATAATTGTTTACGAAGCTTATATTATCTCTGATTCTTTCCGGTAGATGATGTTAATTTTGAGTTGAAATGTAGAGAAAAGAAATATTTATTAAAGTATATTCACTGTCTAAACCATCTAAACATCAGCTGTGAAAGGGGTTAACAACTCATTTTGTGTGATTATTAGCTAATATGCATTTAAATTCCTTACTCATTGGGGGTTCTCTAATCTCCATATAGATTGTCTCCTTTCTAAGGAGACAGAAAAGCACCAAGGGACAGGAGGGAGGTCTGAGTGGTGGGGAGGGGGTGAACCATTTACCAGCTGCTGCAAGCTTGGTTTTAAAATAGAACTGGATGTGCCAGCGCTGTGTGAGGGACTTTCCAGAACTGAAGGGAGGAAGGAAAATCCAACGACTACATCAGAGATCGCTCTGTAAAAATCCACTTGAGTCACCAAAGTGGAAGGGGTGACCTGAGGTAAACTGCTTTTTCTAGCAGGTCCATTCAGATGAGAATAAGTTGCTCCTTAAGGGACAGCTAGTAGCAACGGAACAAGCTTGGCAAGGAAGGGACAAGCTGCTTGATTTTCAAGGCTTCAGAAAGTTCCCCCAAATTGCCATCTCAACCATTCGCCTAAATCTGAACCCTTTACTAAGTACAATTTAAGGCGATGTTTTAAATCTTCCTGATTTGAAACCCTTTGGTCAGCTCATCTAGGTTCAAGGGCACTTCGCCCTACCATTGTGCACTCGGGATTTATCTACCTCCCAGGTCCATTTTCTTCGTCACAATTCCCCTCCCTCCACTGTCTTTGACAGAGTGAGGAGCCTGTACAATAGAGGCAAGAATTACGGGCTCTCCACCCCCACCCCTGGAACTGTCACAAAAGTCTCGCCTCCCGCGCCCCCCCCCCCGCCTTCCCTCCAGCTGGCAAGAGGGGAAAGTCCAGGGGTCTTTCTGTTCTCAGGGGGAGCCCGGCCCCCCGGGGCCTCCTCGCTGCTCCTCAGTGCGCTGTCTGTGGCCATTGTCCAGCTGAGTGGCCGCGGCTTGGGTCTGTGGTACTAGATTAGGCTTCACCTGTCCCTGGGCCACAGCGGACACCCCGGGAAGCCGCTATCAGCAGCTGTGGCTGGCCGGCAGCGCAGTGCCAATCTCTCAGACACCTGTGGCTGGCACAGCCCAGCCAAGAAATTAATTTCTTCGCCATATAAAGTCAGTAGACTCAGATCGGAAAGGATTGAGGAAGAGAAGTTTCCGGAGGGGAGGAGGAAGGCGTGCTGCGCTGGAGAACGTTATCTAAGTGTCTGTCACTCCCAGGGATTGATTTGGTTTTCAAATACAAGAACGACAGCAGACTTAGAACTAAAAATGTTTGGGGGGAGCTTTACAAAAAAGGCTTAGGGGCCCTTGCTTCACATGGGGATGTTCAGACTTATTCTAAAGAAAAGAGGTATGCATTGGGCAGCGGAGTTCATTTTGCTGAAGTACATATCTCACTGTTGTATAAAATAGGCTGAGTATATATCTCACTGCAGTGTGTATTTCAATGAAGTGTGCATCTTCCTAGATATACAAATCACTGATGTATAAATCTTGCTGAGCTACACATCTCAGTAAGGTGTGTATCGCGCGGAAGTGTGCTTCGGGCTGAGGGGTATATCCTGCTGGGGTGTACATCTTCTGCAGGGACGCATTTTGTGAGATGCTCATCTTGCTACAGTGTATATCTCAGTAACATGCATTACACAGATATATGTATTCTGAGGTGTGCATCTCTGGGATGTGCATCTTGCTGAAGTGCACATCTGATATACATATCTCACTAGATTATGGATCTCACTGAGGTGTATAACTTCCTGAGATCTCTATACCACTAAGGTCTTCATGGGTTTTTTTTTGTTTTTTTGTTTGTTTGTTTGAGACAGGGTCTCGCTTTGTAGTTCAGGTTGGCTCTGAGCTCACTATGGAGCCCAGGCAAGCTTCGAACTCAGCAATCCTCCTGTTTCTGCCTCCCGAGTGCTGGGATTACAGGCGTGAGCCACCACGCCCGGCAGGTCTTCATGTTTTTAAGGTATGTATGTAACTGATGTGTACATCTTCCTAAGGTGTATATCTAAGGTATGCACCTTGCTGAGGTGTGCTTTGGGCTCAGGGTTGTAACTCCCTAAGGTGTGAAGCAGGCACAAGAACGACTGAGCAGAACCACTTCCTGAGGTGTATGTGCCACAAAGATATGTACCTCGCTGAGGAGTACATCTTGCTAAGTGTATTAGCCACCCAAGTTGTATATTTTACTAAGGAACACATTGCACTAAGGTATATGTGGTGCTACAGGGGCATATTTTGCACAGGAGCACATATTTCTATGGAGCATACCTTGCTGAGGAGACACACACCGTGCTGAAGCACTGACATGCTGAGGTGTACATCTGGCTGAATTTTTTTTTTTGAGACAACGACTTTCTTTGTAGTTCAGTGCTAGCCTCAAACTCACAGCAATCCTCCTGCCTCTGCCTCCTGAGTGTTGGGATTACAGGCGTGAGTCACCATGCCCGGCACTGTGGTATGTGGTGCCAGGATTGAACTCGGGACCTTACACTTGCAAGGCAGACACCAGAACCACTGAGCTAAATACTCAGGCCCATCTTGCTGAAATTTATATCCCAGTAAGATATGCATATCCCTGAGGTGTACAACTTGCTGAGGCATGAACCTCACTAATGTATGAATTAAGCTGAGGTACAGATTGCTGTCCTGTGTACATCCTGCAGGTGTACAGCTCTCTGAGATACACATTTTACTTGGGTATATATCTAAGGTGTACATTGTTTTAAGATGTATAACTCAGATGTGCACACATTGCTCAAGTGTCCATCTTGCTGAGTTGTGTGAATCCCTGGAGTTTGCATACTGCAAGTCTGCATCAGGCAAATTGTGCATCAGGCTGAGGGACATATCTCACTAGCCTGTGCACTTTCCTCCGTGTCCATCTCCCTGCAGTATCTAATTTGCTGTGGTGTATGTGTTGCTAGATGTAAAAAAAAAAAAATCACTGAAATGTACATCATATTGAGGTCCATAGCTCACAGAGGTATGCATTGCCCCGAACTGTATATCCCACTGAGGTGCACGTCTTGCTGATGCCTATATATCACTAAGGTGTCCATCTTGGTAAGACGTATATCTCACAAAGGTGTGCATCCTGATGAGGTGTCCATCTTGCTAACGTGTTTATCTCACTGAGGTGTGCACCTTGCTGAGGTGTGCATCTTGCTGAGGCATATGTCTCACTAAGATAATCTTGTTGTTGAAATGCACATCTTACTGACATGCATATCTTACTGAAGGGTATATCTTGCTGAAGTGTACATCTGCCTGAGGAGTATCACTGAGGTGTACATCTGAGACATACATCTCTCTACATCTCTATGCATCTCGCTGAGGTGTGCATTTTCCTGAGGTCTATCACCACCACCATGACTAAGGTGTTGCTAAACTGTATATCTAACTGAGGTGTGAATCTTCCTGAGTGTCTCACTATGATGTGCATCTTTCTGAGATCCATACATTACTAAAATGTCCGTCTTGATAAGGTACATATCTCACAGTGGTGTGCATTCTACTGAGGTGTACATCTTGCTGAGATGACCATGTTGCTGAGATGCACATCTTACTGAGGCGTGCATTTGCCTGAGTTTGTATCACTGAAATGCACATCTAACTGAGGTACATATCTCACTAAGGTATGCATCATGCTGAAGTGTGCTTCTTGCTGAGACTTATATCCCTGTGTTGTGCTCCTTCCTGCTTGTGCTTCTTCCTGAGATGTGCACCTGGCTGAGGTGTTCATTTTGCTGGGGTCACATCTCACTGATGTGTACAACATGTGAGTGTACCTATTGCTACTGTTTAGAACTTGCTGAGGTGTCCATCTTCCAGAGTTGTATATCACTCTGAGGAAGGTAACTTGCCTAAGCCTAGTGTGAAACTTGCTGAGGTCTAGATACCATTGAGGTATACATCTGCACGAGGTGCACATCTTGCTGAGAGATATACCTTGAAGAAGTTTACATCAAGATAAGGTATTCATTTTCCAGAGGTGTGCATCTTGAGGAGGTGTGCATTGCTGAGGTGTACAGGAGACTAAGGTGTGCAACTTACTGAGGAGTGGACCTTAGTTAGGTGCATACATCACTCAGGTGTCTACTTTCCTGAGGTACATATGGCGGAGGTGTATGTCTCACATAGGTATGAGTGTCACTGATATGTGTATCTCACTGAGTGTACATCTTACTTAGGTGTACGTTGGACTGAGATGACCATCTTGCCGTGGTGTATATGTCACTGAAGTCCAACTGATGAGTGTGCATCTTACTGGCCTGTGCATTTCCCTGAGTTGTACATCCTACTACTGTAAAAATAACTGAGATAAGAATTTTGCTGAGATATGTCACTAAAATATGCATGATGCTGGTGTGGATATCAAATTGAGGTGTATAAGATCCTGAGGTGAGCATCTTGCTGAGGTGGACACCTTGAGGACCTGTACTTCTCCCTTCTCAATGAAGTATGCATTTCACTAAGATGTACATCTAAATGAGTGTGCATTGGGCAGGAGTCCATCTTGCAAAGATGCATATCATGCTGATGTGTAAAACAGGCTGAGTGTATATCTTGCTGCAGTGTGTATCTCAGTGAGGTGCACGTGTTCCTCAAATTTGTATTCCAGCAAGATATTCATGTCCCTGAATTGTACAGCTTCCTAAGGTGTGTACCTCACTAATGCATAAATCGAGCTCAGGTGTATATCACACAGCTGTGTCCATCCTGCAGGTGTATAAACATTGTTAAGGTGTACATCTTACAAAGCTGTGCATCCTCCTGAACTGTACATCTTCTAAGGTGTAAATCACGCTGAGGGGCACATCATGCTGAGGTGTATGTCTTGCTGGGGTGTACATCGTGCTGAAGTACACATCTTGCTGAAGTGCACATCTTGCTCAAATTTATATCACAGTAAGATACACGTGTCCTGGAGGTGTGAAAATTGCTGAGGTGTGTACCTCACTAACATAGCAATTGAGCTGAGGTGTGTATTGCTTTGCTGTGTGCATGCTACAGGGGTATAAATCTTAGAGATATAGATCTTGCTCGGGTATATACCTGTAGTATGCATTCTGCTCGGGTGTGTAACTTACTGAGGTGGACACATTGCTCAGGTGTCCATTTTGCTGAAGTGTGTATTGCTAAGGTGCACATATAACTAAGGTGTGTATTTCACAGAGGTGCTCATCTCACTGAGGTTCATATATCCCTGAAGTGTGTACATCACAAGTGTACAACAGGCAAGACATGCATCACAACAAGGGGAATATCTCACTAATGTGTGCATCTTCACGAATTTATTTCACTGTGGTATCTAATTTGCTGTGGTATACATGATGCTAGGTATAAAAATCACTGAGGTGTTCATCTTACTGAGATCTGTATATCATTGATATGCATTGAATTGGATATCCCACTGAGGTGCACATCTTGCTGATGTCTATATCTCTAAGATGTGCAGTTTGGTAAGGTGTATATATCCCAAAGACATACATCATGCTGAGATGTACAACTTTCGGAAGTATACATCTTTATGAGGTGTACATCATCCTGAGGCGCACATCATGCTGAGGCGCATCTCTTGCTGAAGTGTATATAGTGCTGAGGCATACGTCATGTTTCAGTGTACATCTTTCCAAGGCACACAGCTTTCTGAGGTGCACATCTTGCTGAATTTTTTTTTTTTTTTGAGACAGGGTCTCGCTTTGTAGTTCAGGCTGGCCCTGAGCTCACTATGTAGCCCAGGCAAGCCACCGCGAACTCAGCAATCCTCCTGTCTCTGCCTCCTGAGTGCTGGGATTACAGGCGTGAGCCACCACACCCGGGCACTGTCACTGTGGTTTGTGGTATTGATTGCTGGTGGGTGTGAGTCACCATGCCCAGCATTCTATGTGGTTACCGGGATCAAACTCAGGACCTTGTGCTTGTGAGGCAGGCACCGGAACCACTGAGCTAAATTTCCGGCCCATCTTGCTGAAATTTACAATGCAGTAAAATATACATGTCCCTGAGGTGTGCAAATTATTGGTGTGTACTTCACTAATGTATAAATTCACCAAAAATTTATATCACGAGGCAGATATGTGCGTGCTGCAGGTATACAACTTGCTAGTTATATAAATCTCAGAGATGTTTGTCATACCTGAGTATATATGTAATGGATGCATTGTGCTCAGATGTATAACTCACTGAGTTGTACACATTGTTTAGGGGTCCATATTATTGAGATGTATGTATAATTGAGGTGGAAATGAAACTAAATTACATATCTCAAAGAGGTGTTCAGCTTGCTGAGGTTAATATATCCCTGAGGTGTGCATACTGCAAGTATGCATTGGGCAAGGTGTGATTAGCCTCAGGGGCATATGTCACTAACATACACCACTTCCTAAGTGTACATATCACTGCTGTATCTAACTCGCTGTTCTGTACATGTTGCTAGGTGTAAAAACTCACTGAAGTCTACATCTGGCTGAGGTCTGTATCTCAGAGCGGTATGCATTGCACTAAATTGTCCATGTCACTCAAGTACAGATCTTGCAAATATCTATATATAACCAAGTTGAACATCTTGGCAAGATGTACATCTCACAAAGCATACTGCTGAATTGTACATCTGCCTGAGATGCATATCGTGTTAAGGTGCACATCTTTCTGACATGCACATCATTATGAGGTGCATATCTTCCTGAGACACACACCCATCTGAGGTACACATCTTTCTGAGGTGCACATGTTTCTGAGAAGTACATTTTTAGATGAACGTCTTTCTGAGGTGCACATTTTTTGAGGTATATATGGTGCTAAGGTGGATATATTTTGAGGTTCATTTCTCTGGTGTGCACATCATTCTGAGGTGCACATCGCTCTGAGGTACACAACTTGCTTAGGTGTCACATCTTGTTGAAATTTATATCCCAGCCAGATATACCTGAAGTGTGTGACTTACTGATGTATCTCACTAGAGTACCAATTGAGCTAAGGTGTATTTTGATCTGCTGTACACATGTAACAGGGGTATAAATCTCTGAGGTATACATCTTGCTTGGGTACATAACTAAGGTATGCATTGTGATTTAGACACATTGCACAGGCATCCATCTAGCTGAGGTGTATTCCTCACAGAAGTATACATGTAACTGACATATGCATATCACACAGATGTTCATCTCACTGAGGTTTATATGTTCTTAAGGTGTACATATTGTAGGTATGCATCACACAAGGTGTGTATCTGAGTGAGGGATATAGTTCACTAATGTGTGTAACTTTCTCAGTGTGCATCTCACTGCAGTATGTAACTCGCTGGAGTGTACCTGTTACTAAATGTAAAAATCACTGAGGTCTGAATTTTCCTGTAGTCTGTATCTCAGGGCAGTATTCATTATACAAAACTGTATACCACTAAGGTGTGAAACAAGCATATCTACATATAACCAACTTGTCCATCTAGCTAAGGTGTACATCTCGCAAAGGTGTGCATTCTGCTGAATTGTACATCTTTCTGAAGTGAACACCTTTTTCAAGTTCATAGTTTTCTGAGGCGCACATCATTCTGGGGTGCACATCTACCTGAGCTGCAAATCGTCCTGAGAAGTACATCTTTCTGAGGTGTACATCTTGCTAAGGTGCATGTTTTGTTGAAATTTCAATCCCCATAAGATTTACACGTCCCTGATGTGTGCAACATGTTGAAGTCTGGACCCCACAAATGTACGACTTCAGCTGAGTTATATATCTCACTGCTGTATGGGTGCTACAGGGACACAAATCTCTCAGGTACTCATCTTGCATGGGTTTATACCCAAAGTATGTAACATACTCAACTGTATAACTCACTGAGCTACATACATTGCACATGTGTCGATCTTCCTGAGATGTATCACTCAGGTGTACATATCACTGAAGTATGTATATCACATATTTTTCATCTCTCTGAACTTTATACATCCTGGAGGCGTGCATGTTGCAAGTATGCATCAGACAAGTTGTGCATCAGACTGAGGGGCATACCTCACTAATGTGTACAACTTCCTTAGTTTGTATTTCACTGCAGTATCTAACTCACTGTGCTGTACATATTGCTAGGTGTAAAAATCACTCAGGCCTACATTTTGATGGGGTCTCTTTGGTAGAGTGTTATGTACTTGCACTAAATTGTGTATGCCAAAGGGTGCAGAAGTTGCAAATGTCTACATATGATTAAGTTGTCCATCTTGGTAAGGTGTACATCACGCAAAGGTGTGCAACCTGCTGGACTGTACATTTTTTCTAGGGATACAGCATTCTGCAGTGTAAATCCTCCTGAGGTGCACTTCATGCTGAGGTGTACATCTTGCTGAGGTGCACATTTTGCTGAAACTTCTATCTCAGTAACGTATAATGTTACCTGAGGTATGCAACTTACTGAGTTGTGTATCTCATCAATGTACCAGTTCTGCTGAGATGTATATCGCACTGCTGTTGCAAGCTTCTTGGATATAAATCTATCAGATATACATCTTGCTTGGTTATGTACATACGGTATGTAACATACTCAATTGTGAAACTCACTGAGGTGTACAAGTTGCACAGATGTCCATCTTGTTGAGATATATCACTGAAGTGTATGTGGAACTGACATATTGTATACCACAGAGTAGTTCATCTCACTAAAGTTCATATATCCCTGAGGCAACAACTATCTTTATAGTGTACCTCACTAATGTATCTGTTCACCTGAGGTATACAACGCACTGTGTATGAAATGCTTCTTGTGTATAAAACTATGAGATAGGGCCAGAGTTTTAGCTCAGTGATTCCAGTGCCTGCTTGGCAAGCACAAAGTCACCAGGTTGCTCCTGGTGAACACGTACAATACCTGGGGCATGCATAGTGACTTATGCCCACCAGCAATCAGTACCACACACCACAATGTGGTGGCTTACATCTGTAATCCCAGCACTTGGGAGGCAGAAGCAGGAGGATTGCTGAGTTTGAGGCTTGCTCAAGGCCAGTCTGAACTACAAAGCAAAACCTTGTCTCAAAAAAAAAAAGTATATCCTGCTGAATTGTTTAGATTTCTGAAAAGTACACCTTTCCTAGATGCACATCTTTCGGAGGCGTACAACTTGCTAAGGTGCACATTTTGCTGAAATTTCTCTCCCAGAAAGTTATACGTGTCCCTGAGGTTTGGATCTTGCTGAATTGTGTACCTCATTAATGTTCAACTGTGTGCAAGCTTCTCGTGTACAAATCTGATATACATTTCCTTGGGTATATACCAAAGGTATATCATGTACTAATGGTGATAATCACTAAACTGTACACATCCCAAAGGCATCCATCATTCCGAAGTATGTATCACTGAATTGTACGTGGAACTGACCTATGTATATCATTGATGTGTTCGTTTCACTGAGCTTTATATATCACGACATATGCACACCGCAAGTGTATACTGGGCAAAGTGTGCAACAGGCCCAGGGGCAAACATCGCTAAAGTTGCAACTTCCTCTAGTTACATGGGAAAGAGTGCAGGAGTGGGGAGAGTAGAGGGGATCCTTGAGCCATACTCCCAGGGACGTGGGTTCAGGTCACTTGGTCATTTAGGATCCGGAAAAGCTCAGCCAAGGCCCATGCGCTCTGCGCTTGCACTGTGCTTTAAAGAGGGTGTCTGTCTACAGGAATCGCCCTCCGTAGGCATGTGGTGAAGCCGGGAGGGCCAGGTGCTTGGCCTGCGGCAGAGCCCCCGGGGAGGCTGCTGCTGATCCCGCCCCACGCTCGCGCGTCGGCCCCGCCCCCGGCCTCCGGGGCCGCGCGAGTGCGCAGCACTCAGCCGGCAGCGGAAGCGAAGCTGGTCCGCAGCTCCCGGCGCTCCACGCCCCCTGCTTGCGGGGCAGCAGTCGTGCGGTCCCACAGCGGAGTCTCGGCCAGGGCTGCCTGAGCAGCTTGTGGCTTCAGCGGCCGCCGGCGGCCAGGCGCGCCCTGGGGAGGCGGGTGAGTAGGGCGCAAATTTCCCCGTGGGGCCGCGCCGCTGGCGGTGGGCGGGGATCTGGGCCGAGCTGGACCCGCGGCTTGTCAGGGCGCAGGGCCGGGCTGGGCCGGGCCAGGCGCGGCGGGTCGCTGTCCCGACTCGAAGCCCTGGGCTGGCGGCTTCCCTGGCTGTACGCACTGTAAGGAGCGGGGTGCGCGTGGGGGGCAGCCTGGCCCCGCCGGGCAGGGGGCGTGCACGGCGACTGCGGCGCGCGTCCCGCGGGCTGTGTGTCCCTGCGGCGGGCTTGTGTCCGGGCGCGGTTGTGGCGCTACCGCCTGAGCGGATCGGACCTCGGCCCGGGACCCCACACGGCCTCCCTTCTCCAGCCTGCCTCCGCCGGTCCCGCAGCGTGCTCCAGAACGGGGGCGCGGCCCCTCCGGAAGGGCCCCACCCGCGGGGTCGGGCTGGCGAGCTGTTCCCGGGCTGCATCACGATGGCACCCGGAGGCCGGCGGGCATCGGGCGCGAGATCCACCCGGGCTGGAGGCTGCCCCCTGGCCGCCCCGGGCGCGGAAGTTGGACCTTCTCAACTTTCCGCCGGGTCTGAGTCTGGGTCCGCAGGGCTCCGCGGTCGGACGGGACTGCACGGTGTCACCGAGAGGTGCCCGGTTCGGCCTCCATGGCCTCCCCTCGCCGAGCCTCTCCAGGTCGTCGGTCTCCTCAAGAGGCTTCCGGGCCTTCCTGGCCGGTCGTCCCGGGTCTGCTGCTGTGCGCTCTTTGCTGGCGGTGCTGGCGGCGAGGCTGACCGGGGGCCGCCCCGGGACGGCAGCGCAGACCGGAGAGAGGCCCCTCCACCGCCGCTGCCGCTGCCGCTGCCGCTGCCCGAGGTCCGGGTGCAGCCCTGCAAGGGGGTCGGGGGTGGTGCACCGGGCTCCGGAGGGCTGGCTGTCCCGCCCCCCTTGAAAGAAAGTGCGGGGAGGTGGGTGGCCGAGTCTGTGCCCTCAGCCCGACTCCCGGCTGCTAGTCGTGTTCCTGCTACCCCACCTCCTCCCCCTGACTGGGTCTCCTCCTTTGTGTTCCATGGGCACAGACACACTGTGCTCCCCTGGCGTTTGGGGAGCACTCCGAGGTCCCCCTCTGCCCTCCAGTTTGGGGTATGAGGGAGGACAGTGCCGCACCAGTTCTGCCCTGCCCGACCCTGCCCTGCCCTGCAGAGCACCCAGCCAATGCCCTAGGCAGAAGAGTGAGCCAGGCAGCTGGGAGGGGCCCAGGAGCTGCAAGTCAGGCCACAGCCTGGGCGGAGGTCTGGCTCTGGACTGGGCTGGCCAGTCCTTGTGGCTTCAGGGAGCACTCTGGGGAGGGAGAGAAGGTGCCCACAGACAAAGTACACAGCCCTTTCCTGGGCTACTGGGGCCCCCAGGTGGTTGTCTGTGCATTTGAACACCCAGGAAAGTGGGGTGCTTTGAGCAGGGTGGGAGGAGAGGGTGTCCCGGAGAAGGATGGAGCAGGACTCTGGAGCCCCCAGGTCCTGGTTACAAAGGGCTGGTGAAGAGCAAGCCACTTGGTACCACCTCCTGTGACCTACAACAGCCAAGGGACAGCAGCAAGGGCAGCCTCTCCCCTGGGCGCTCCTAAGAGCCACTGTGTGGAATGCCAGTGCCTTCCCCATCCCCCCACACCCAACCTGCCAGAGCCCCGGGAGGACCCAGAACTGGAGGCCTTGGCCAGTGAGTGGGCTCTCCTGAGCCGAGCGCTGGGGCCTCTGTTTCCCAGGATGAGGAGTCAGGGTGTTGTCCAGGGCTGGGAGACGAACCGTGACTGCTCTGCATGCTCTGCCAGCCGGGTGTTCTGTCCTGTGAGGAGCCGCATGCCTGGCCCTCAACTGCTTGGAGCTTTGGCTGCTACTGTAGGGTACCCCTGCCCACTTCGCCATCCTGATCTGACTGCAACTCCAAGCCCACTGCCCTGCGGGAAGCTTGGCACCATGCACTACCACCTCAGTGTGTCAGGTCCCACTGTGCCTGGTCCTTCTGGAACAGGTGGAAGAGCCTCTGCCCCTGGTAGTCATGGCTGTCCTGTCTCCCTAGAGCTCGGCATGTCCTGTGTGCCCGGCTGGGCTCTTGGCCACCAAGCAGACCACACCGAGCCGCAGTTCTACTGAGAGCAGTGGGGACAATAAGGGACCTTGTGCTGCAGTGAGAGAGCAGGTGACAAGGAGCAGGTCCAGGGGGTGTCTCTGCTGATAGGCACCAGAGCAGGCCTAGGTAGTGGCCCTGTACGGGGGGGCGGGCACAGGAGGCATGGGGTTGGACATGGCAGGTTCCTGTCACGCTTGGCAGAGGCTTCCATCTTCCAGCCTCAGCTTCCCTACCTGTGAGATGGGCTGCCAGGCCTTGGGGAGGGCACTGTGTAGCAGCCCTTAGGGAGGTAACTCACCACACTGGCAGCTCTCAGGGACACTGCTGGCACTGAGAGCACAGCTGTCGCACCAGCATTGTGAGACCAGGCCACGATCATCCCTCTTTCCTCCCTGAGAGAAGATCTGTCATCATTGCCCTGTCACAAGGAAGAGTCCTGGTGAGAGCCACAGCTTTTGATCGACACCATCTGGATTTGACCATACTTGCCTGGCTGCCTGCTGCTCTGCTGGGGGAATGGGGGGGTCACTGTGGCTTGGGCTCGGTGGCAGGTCAGAGAGCAGCCTGAGCAGTGGAAAGTGCCAAGTGCCACGCTGTCCATCCAGGTGGGCAGGCAGATTGGGGAGTGTAGTAGATTAAGCTGTGGCAAGGGCACTATCATGGAGGCATCTGGGCTGGTATGGTGTGGGCAGTGCTGGGCCAGCTGGGTGGTGAGGTCCTGGATGAGGATGTGCAGGTCTGGCTGCATGCAGACACTCGGGACAGCAGGGTCCCAGAGACCCACTGCCACCCTCCCCTTTGAGTCGTTCCTCTTGGCTTGACATCAGGTCCGGATCCACTGAGCCAGGAGGGTGAGCGGAGTGCAGCGGGAAGGAGGCGTGCTCCTGGGAGTCGGGTCTTAGAGTGCAGTGAGCGGCCTCAGTGTGGGACCCCGGAGTGTGCAGGGCAGCATTCGGCATGTTGGAGGGTGCTCAGTGGGGATCAGGCTGCTGGGCACCCCGCGGGGACCTGGGGTGCAGCTGAGGGAAGGATTGCCGGAACCTGGATCACCTGCAGGGTCACCTCCCCTTGCCCAGGCCAGTCCCACAGTTGCGGCAGCCCTAAGAGCCAGGATGGGATCACCCGGCTCAGGCCCACTGTTCAGGGATGTGTGGAAGCGGCACAGAGTGGCAGTGCCCACCTGTGGTCCTCTATAGGGTGATGTTCACCTTGTGCACCCTTTGAGTGCCCGTGTCATTCTGTGTGTTGTGGTATTTCAGGCCTCTCGGGTCTGACTGTTCTTGGGGACCAAGAACCCAAGTCTGTCTGACAGTTGTCCTGCATGTTCTATTTATATATGTGTTTCCTATTTATATATGTGTTTTTCATGTTCTATTTATATATGTGTTTTCTGTATTTATATATGTGTTTTCTATTTATATATGTATATATGGTACCATTAACAGATCTTGTGAGGAGATAAAAGTCAATGCACATTTGACTTGTGCCAAGTGAGCTGTCAGTAGATCTTTGACTCTTCCTGAGCATTTTCTGTGTTTTAAGTAGTGAATTTATGAGAAGCATGGTTGATTTTTCAGGGACAGTAAGTGATGGTATGAGGAAGGAAAACTGGAGTTGGATAGTGATTGTTTTCTGCTCGCAGAACATCAGAGCCCTAGTTTCCCCGTGTCCTTGGGAAGCTTGGCTGCCCTTGGGAGAATCCAAACACACTTTGGGGAACTCTGCCCTCTGGGCCTCTTGGAGCTTAAGTACCTTCATTAAACAGATGCTCTTTTAAACAGCTTTTTTTTTTTAACTGATTGAGTGATTTCAGTCACGTGAATACATGGTAGGAAAAGCATGAACATAAAATGAACACATACAGGAATTATTATTAACATGAGTGATAACATCAAAACATTTGGTCAAATGCAGTTTAAAAAACAACATGAACGAAAAGGGATGTAAAACATTTTTATAGTATTCAAAGCTTTTGTAAGTGACTGTAGCTCTAAAAGAGGAGCTACTACGCGATAATATACAGACCCAAATGGAAACTGGGGCCCCGGACTGCCTTCTGCCTCAGGGAGAGCTTGTAGCTAACCCACCAGTACCAAGAACCAAATGTCACACAGGATAGTTTAAAATGAAGTGTTCTTGGAATTTTTACACCACCCCCCTCCCATTCTGTTTTCTAAAATAACTACTTATATTCTTCAAAGATTTGGTGGAGTTCTGCTGCTGGCTTTCCACAGAACCCCCAGAGTGGTTATTTTAAAACTTCACAAATCCAACATTTGCCCTAAGGAAAATTACCAAGCTGTATATGGACCTCCTCATGGAAACCAGCAACCGAACCAATGAGTTGCTCACTGGTTTTGTTACATCCTTTGCTGAGAACAAAGGCTGGTGATAATGCCGCTTGGGCTCTTTTCATCCTGAAATTGCTGATGTAGGGACAGAGCGGGTATCTAATGTCACCCCTGAGGTACCCACTGAAACTTACTGGTCAGCAACTCCGGGCGGGACTAAAACCTGCAGCTGTAACTCCCAATTAACTTTCCAATATCATGAGGTTGAGTGTGGCCGGTGTGGAGCTCTGGCCCAAGGCACCTCAGGCTCTGCCTATGCTGTGGTGGCCTCTGAGCTGAGGGCTTTCCACACACCCCTAAATTAATCTTAGCATTGATCTAGGAGTGGTATTATGAGAAAAATGTCAGGGCTGGGGACTTAGCTTAGTGGTTCCAGTGCCTGCCTAGCAAGCACAAAGTCCCTGGCTTGATCCCACATACCACAATACTCACACCCACCAGCACAAGGGTGGGTGTGTGGCTCACACCTGTAATCCCAGCCCTTGAGAGGCAGAGGCAGGAGGATTGCTGAGTTCGAGGCCTACCTGGGCTACATAATGAGCTCAGGGCCAGCCTACACTACAAAGCCAAACCCTGTCTCAAAAAAAAATGTCTCAAATTGAACATCTGTTCTTCCACTAAGATATAATTTAGCAGTGTTACAAAAAATACCAAATGTGTACCATGTAATTGTTCATGAAGGCTAGAGGAAGTAAGCTGTCACTCAGATGTGTGTTGCGTGTCTGTAACTCCACTCTCTCAGGAGCTGAGGCAAGAAGTCTGTAACTCAAGACCAGCTCTGGCAATTTCACCAGACCTCATTTCAAAAAGGAAAAATTGTAGCTATCTCAAGACGATGAAAATTTAAAGGGAGAATTCCCGCTCTGATTCTGAGACGCCAACTGCTCGGACATCACAAAATGTTCTGAGTGGCTAAATGGATAGAGTGCCACGGGGTGGGGGGATGTTGACTCAGTCTCCCTTGGGCACACTGGCAGAATCAGCAGTTCCTGACACTTTTCATGTGCCCAAGGTAATGTGTTTACCTAAGGAGAAATCCAAAACCGTAGAACAAAAAGAGGAGTAAAACCAAAAGCATGGTCCTGCTTACTCCAAAGTAACTTAATCCCCCGGTTCCAGTATTTCCAAACCCTGTTCCTCTTCCCCTTCTCTCCTGCCCTCCCTCCCTTTTGCTGTCTCCCTCCCCACTTCTGTCTGTCTGTCTCTCTTTCTGTGTATACACACGTTCTTAGTGAGCTCATATAGTCCACACAGTTCTATAGAATATAATACATGGTTCTTTATAACATATGGTGAACATACCTAACAAATTCCCAACTGTTTAAAAGCAGCTAGATGCGCCAGGTATAGTAAGAAAGTCCTGTCATCCCAGCTGTTTAGGAGGCTGAGACAGGAGGAACCAGTTGAAGCCAACCTGAGCAAATTAGCCAGACCGTGTCTCAAAATCAAGTACAGTAAGAATCCAGTCTTGGTGGTACATTGCACAGCTGTCATCCCAGCACTCTGGGAGGCTGAGGCATGAGCCCAGCCTGGGTAACTTATGCCAAAAAAAAAAAAAAAAATAGCTGAGGGTGTTGCTGTGTGAGTTCCGTTCTCAGTACCATGGTGCAGGGAGGGAAGACAGAATGGGACAGGACAGGTCAGGACAGGAGGAACAGACAGTAGTTGCGAGTCTCAAGTGAAATAACTATTTTAAGCATGTTGTAAGACTGTTGCTAATAGGGCAGGTAAACTATTTTTATTAATATTTTACTTATACTTTTTATCAAAATGCTTCTTCAGGGCTGGAGATTTAGCTCAGTGGTTCCAGTGCCTGCTTCACAAGCACAAGGTCCTGAGTTTGATCACGGTCATGACATACAATAATGCTGGGTGTAGTGATTCACGCCCACCAGCAATCAATACCACATACCACAGTGCCGGGCGTGGTGGCTCACACCTGTTAATCCCAGCACTTGGGAGGCAGAGGCAGGAGGATTGCTGAGTTCCAGGTTTGCCTGGGCTACATAGTGAATTCAGGGCCAGCCTGAACTACAAAGCGAGACCCTGTCTCAAAAAAAAAAAAATGCTTCTTCAAATACCCAAAGATCCCCTTAGTATACTTAATTAATAAATTCATAATTTGTAAATGCCTTTATTTCTTGAATTCTTCAGGATTCAGTCAGTCTGTATCTTTGGGTCCCCAAGACCTGCCACAATTAGTAGCCCCCAACAATTGTCGAATTAAAGCTGGGTGGAGTGGTGCAATCCTATAATCCCTGCACTGTGGGAGGCTGACAGTTCAGTTGTTCTCACCTGAAGAACCCAGGAAGAGAATAAAAATGGCTGGAGGCGTAGCTCAGCGTGAAGGCTCTTCCTTTCAATCTCGAGTGCGCGCGCGCGCACACACACATACACACACACACACACACACACACACAGTTGGAAATTAAGATCTGTTACTGTGAACTTATAAGAAGTGGTCTAATGTCTATCTTTGATCCCTGATCAAGTTGATATTGCCAAAATGTACCTCCAAGGTCGAGGTTTTTATTAAAAACATTACTTATCCCAAAGTACTTTCCAAATATGTTTAATAATAAAAAACTTGAAATAGCCTTGTTCGTGTAAACGTAAACTCCTTAATACTGAAATCTCACCGTCCTTGGTGATGCTTTGGCCCCGCCCCTCCCTCCCCTGTAGGTCTCCGCCCCTGTTCACTTTTTGTTGAGAGAAAAATTTTGCTAAATGCCCAGACTGCCTGGGTGGGGTGTCATCTTGCCAGCCTGCTGCCTCCGCCTCCCAGCCACTCGGAAGTTGCTCTGTGCCACCACACGCAGCTGGGTTTTTAACTGCTTTAAGAATTTAAAGAATATGAATACACTACCCTTCCTGTTTTCTGACCTATCATGTTTAGGGGAAAGGCATTGTTTAAACTATTTCTCAGAGCTGGAAAGGTAGATAAAAATTTTCTCTTTTTTTCTTATTTAGGTTCTCTGTAATGGAAAGTATTACTTTATAATAAGGAAAGGAATTTGTAATCCCAGCACTCAGGAGGCAGAGACAGGAGGATTGCTGAGTTCAAGGCTTGCCTGGGCTACAGAGTGAGCTCAGGGCCAGCCTGAACTACAAAGCGAGACCCTGTCTCAAAAAACCAAAACAAAAAAAAAAAAAATAAGGAAAGGAATTTTAAAATAATCATTTTTCTAAAGTTTGCAGCCTACTGGTTCTAAGCAGGTGATAAAAAGATCATGTTTATTTTGTATTATGGGGGTTTATTGTGCAATGTTAGGAGCAAGTTTTTCCAGAATAATCTTACAAATTTGTTGATATTTTCATTTTACAGATGTTCCTGTTTTAATCTTATGAAAAGCATAACATCTGCCTTTTGAAATGTGTATAGTGTATCACGGTAAGTTTACAATGTTCAAATGATTAATGATGTTGCCAGTGAATATGTATTCTTAATTGTAAACTGTGAAACTTAACATGATATTTAAGTAAGTGCTTTTAACATAGGAATACAATAAGGGCTGGTTCAACCCAGATCACAGTAAACATAGTTTATTGTTGCTTTAATATTGTCAGTTCTCAAGGTTTTATATATACATATATTCTTTGTTTGTTTGTTTGTTTTGAGACAGGGTCTCGCTTTGTAGTTCAAAACAAAACAAAACATCATGTCTGTGTATTATAGGGAGAGTGCTTATCCTATAATTTGTGTTAAACCAGAGAAATCAAAATGTAGATTTCTAATACAAAGGTGAAATGTAAGTTGGAAAAAAATGTAGCCATTCTTTCTTGTTTGTTAATGTCCACACTGAATGTTTAAGACAGTATTAAAAGCTTTTGACATAATGACAGTTCTTTAAGACACTTTTAAAAGTATTTTTCATGTGTCTTCACCATGCAACCTTGAAACTTAATTGTAAACTGATTATGAACTTTGCCAAGGCTCATGTGTAAAATATAAAGACATTTTTCAGCTCAACGTCCAAATGTCTACTTTTTTTTTTTTTCGAGACAAGGTCTTGCTTTATAGTTCAGGCTGGCCCTGAGCTCACTATGTATGTAGTCCAGGCAAACCTCAAACTCAGCAATCCTCCTGCCTCTGCCTCCTTAGCACAGGAATTATAGGTGTGAGCCACTACACACAGCATTGTGATGTGTAGTACTGATTGCTAGGAGTACGGGGATGAATCACCACATTGTGGTATGTGGTAGTGGAGACTGAACTCGGAACCTTGTGTGCTTGTTAGGCAGACACCGAAACCACTGAGCTAAATCCCTGGCCCCAAGTGTCTACATTTTTGTCCTTTTATTGTTAACTATGCAAATTCTGCTTCTCAACGGGGACCCCATAGACTTTTGGCAGGGCATCTTGTATGTTTTCAAGGTGTTGTCCAAGTGAGAAATGTCTCTGCAGGGAAGCCAAAGTTTTGACGTAGTTCCTCTTAGAGAAATAAAATTCTTTATCCTAGATCCAATGTCCCATGTCACAAGATGAATGCTGAGGTTTAGGTGACATCTGTTAAAAGGTGTTGTTTTCTATTAAGCAGAGATGTGCAAGCCAGCCAGCGCTCTGTAGCCTTAATTGCAGAAATGATCCACACTGCTAGCCTGGTTCATGACGATGTCATCGATGATGCCAGTTCTCGAAGAGGAAAGCACACGGTTAAGATCTGGGGGAATAAGAAGGTACAGTTGCTGCTTTCTTCTTTGAGGAGTTTCAGGATTGTAGCACATTATGTGCTTTCTGTGAGTCTGACTATGAACAAGTCCGTTTGGGGAGAACATTTGCAAGGTAGATTGACTTCTAAGTCTGACAGAGTAGGTCTTACACACCTTTGGCACAGATACACAGTGGATGCCAGGCACACAAGAAGCAGCATGACAGTGCCCGGCACACTGGAGTCACTACTGCCGTTTGTTCACATCTACAAATGTCTGTAATTCCTGGTCTGTTCAAATCTGAAAGTTCCTAATTCAGGGACTTACTGTGTTGTATTTGCTTTTCAGATTGGTCTCATTAAGAAGTAAAATAAGGGGTCGGGGATTTAGCTCAAGTGGTACTGCACCTACTTTGGAAGCACAAGGGCCTGAGTTCGATCCCCAGTACTGCAATAAAATCAAATTTTTAAAAATATGTAAAATATACTTGCTCAGGTATGGTTTTCCAAGTTTGAGAAGTATGTTGTCTCTGTATATAGCATCTGATAGACAAATTACAACAGAAAATAAACAGTATTTCTGGTGATTCACCATTTCATGTAGAATTTTTTTGGTTACAAGATCAGCAATTTTCATTAGCATTCCAAAGAAGGATCTCATATATTTTACTTCTGGGCTCAGATTACCCAGATAGATTTAGCTCCTTACTGATCCATTGCCTTGTAGAAGAGTGTCAAGACAACTCTTTACAACAAGGGAAAGAAAAGGAGATAATCTCAGAGAAGTACTGCCTAACCACGAAAATGTTACCTTTAAGCAGAAGAACTCTGAGCTGTTTCCACGCTGTTTTAGAGTTCCTGGAAGGAAACATGCCAGTAGAGACTTTCGTTTGAGGAAGTATGAGGCTCGGGTTAGAGAACAGGAATCAGGTGGCACAGACGGATCACACGAGAACGGGCGCTGGCCTCGCCTGTGAGGCGTCGCCGCCTGCTCCTCGCCACTTGCCCGGTAAAGAGCAGCCAGGTTTATGGAGCCGACCCGGGCCTCTCCCCGTCCGCTCTGCATGTGCATAGTGCCAGTGTCCTGGTGACTTTCTCCTTGCTCAGACAAAACACTGACATCCAGAGTTAAGGAGGAAGGTTTAGTTTGCTCAGCGCGTCCTGCGCGGGGAACCCTCTCAGTCTTTCCTTGCCGTCCCGGCTGCTGCCAGTAGGGGGCAGCGCTCACGCGGGGAGCGGCCACCCTAACCCCGCATGCAGTGAGTCTTCCCAGACCAACCGGGTCTACCTGTGCTTCTTTGCTGTCTCCTCAGTGACTGTGTGGAGTGCAGGCCTCCAGTTTCATGTATGCCTTTTATCAAAGTTTAGATTAAAAGTTTGATGTCGATCTCACAAACCTCTGTACATCAGAACGGTAGCAGAGGGCGGAGTTTATTTTGAGGAGGAGGTGGGTGCCGGACCTAGCCGCGTGGTTCCCGTACCTGGGCCAGTGTCAGGCAGGGCGGCCCTGAGGCTTTGCTCTGAGCCCGGTGGCCGGGAACACAAATGTGAGCAGGAGCAGGACGTGCGCATCGGGCCTCTGCCACCTCCTCCCTCCTTCCGACCCCTGGGCTCGGCCCCTTGCTGACCCTCACGTCTCTGGCTGTGGTTGTACATGCTGCGAACTTTGGCCTCCAGAGCCCGGAGCCTCAGCCTCGAGCTGCTAATGAACACGGAACAGGTGCCTGTGTGTAAATGTATACAAGTGTATTGCAGATGCAAAGTAGTTTATGAGTGAACATTTGCATGGAACTACTTACATAATATGCTTTTTATAGGAAGTGATTGATAAATATGTAGTGGATATCACTATTTTAGAAACCAGAGAATAGACAGTATCCAAAATGGTATGTTAATTGTTAGGTGTGGTAGCTCACCCATGTAATCCCAGCACGCAAGAGTCAGAGGCAAGAGGATTGCTGTGAGTTCGAGGCCAGCCTGGACTACACAGTGAATTCTGGGCCAGCTAAACTACAAGGCAAGACCCTGTCTCAAAAGACTAAAATTTTAAAAAAGTATGTTAATTAAAATTTCTATTAACTCTACCATTTATGACTAATAGAACATAGCATTCATTTTATTAAATATGCAAATTAATGCAGATGCCTAGATGTGGCGTTTAATTACAAAACAGTTCAAACATCTTACAATCTAAAAATGTTTGGCAAAGCATTGATCACCAAATGATCACAGAGTACTGGACTTGGAGTGCATTTCCCTTGACTTTCACTGAAAAAGACACACAGTGCGCTGTGGCCCGGCTGCGCTCAGTCTGGCTGGGATCATTCCAGAAGAGTCCCCAGTCCGCGCTGTACTCACCCAGTGCATCCACTCGGCTGCAGGTCGCAGAGGCTCCCTGGAGGCAGTGTCTGGACTGCGCAGTGGTCGGTGACATGCACAGGAAGGCTCGTTCTGGTGCCAGGAGGGAAATCAGTGTGCTGCCTCACACATGTGCTGTCTGGGGAGGAGCTGCAGGGTGAGCTGCTGGCCCGCCCCAGTGTTCTTTTCTTGGATGTGGCCTAGGGATAGATCAGTGTCTTTTAAGCCAGGTCAAACAGCAGCCCAGATTGAGCCAGTTACTAATCTTGCTGAGGAACAGTAAGGGCGTCTGTTTTCTTGTATTAGGTGTTCCCAGCAAAGCCTCACGCAGCCTTGGCCAAGGATTTAGCTCAGTGGTTCTGATGTCTGTCTCCCAAGTGCAAAGTCCCACAAACCACAATGCCGGGTGTGTAAACCCAGCAATCAATACCACGTACCACAGTGCCGGGCGTGGTGGCTCACACCTGTAATCCCAACACTCAGGAGGCAGAAGCAGGAAGACTGCTGTGAGTTTGAGGGTTACCTGGGCTGCATAGTGAGCTCAGGGCCAGCCTGAACTACAAACCGTGACCCTGTTCCAAAAAAGGTTCTCGCAGCCTTTTTCAGAGGTGGCTGCATCTGGAATATGGGATCACTAAACCACGACACAGGTGATGGTTGGCCCCGCCCTGATTCTAGTGGTCTGGATGGCATGAAGGGTGCAGAAGGGCACTGTTGAGGCCCGTGTTACTTTTGCTGACTTCCACCACCATGAACTGTTTCTCCTCTTGACCCACTGGCCTTATGGGCTGAACCCTACAAAACGTGCGCCAGATACACTCTTCACAGACGGGCGCAGAGCCCTTTCCCTTCTAACTTTGGGTGTCAGGTGTTTTGTCGCAGCAACAAGAGTGGAAAGTAACCCACACAGGGAAGGACGTACATCCAAGAGGGCATCTCTTTCCTGCTCTGTGTTTATCTTCTGACAGGTCAGCTTCATCCTAGGCTCTACTGCTCTGATCTTTTTACCTGAAAGGGTTTTTGTTGTTGCTGTTTAGGCTGTTCTCACTGGAGACTTAATTCTTTCTGCAGCATGGATAACTCTGGCATGGATTGGAAAAACATGACTGTTATACCCATTTTAACCCAAGTCATTGAACATCTAGTGTATGGTAGATTCATTCTGACCTTTCTTTCTCCCTTCCTTCCTTCCTTTCCTTCCTTCATTCCTTTGAGCCTTCCTTCTTTTCTTTCTTTTCTTTTTAAATTTATTCCTTATAAACTATGCAACAAAACTCATATCTCAAGTGAGCCCTTTCCTTCTTTGTAGGTGAATTTCTTAGCTGGGATCAAAAGAATATGGGAGGGAACAATTTGTGTACTACTTTGAAAAGATCTTCAGGAAGACTGCAAGTCCGATGGACAACAGTTATAAAGCAGTATGTACGTTCTGGTTTTTTTTGGTTTTTGTTTTTTGTTTTTCTTCAAGTTAACAAAAGTCTCATAGCTCTTTCTTGGGAGCTAATTCTCCTAGAAAATATTTCTTTGAGAAGTTTTAAATAGTACCCAGAATCCCAAAAGGCAAATGAGGAAACAGTTACCCTCCCAAGAGCAGAGGACTTCTGCTGTGGGCTTTTGGTTTTTAATTTCACTGTCTTCTTTTGGGATGCAGACACCAGTTTTTGCCTTCCCAAGAATTGAATCATAATAAGTTTTTTTTTTTTTTTCTGACAGGGTCTCCCTTTCCAATTCAGGCTGGCCCTGAGTTCACTATGTAACCCAGGCAAGCCCCAAACTCAGCAATCCTCCTGCATCTGCCTCCCAAGTCCTGGGATTACAGGCGTGAGCCCCCACGCTCAGCATTGAGGTGTGTGATATTGATTGCTGGTGGGTGTGAATCACCATGGCCAGCATTGTGGTATGTGGTTACCTGGGATGGAACTCAGGACCTTTTGCTTGCCAGGCAGACACTAGAACCACTGAGCTAAATCCCCAATCCCATAGTAAGCATTTTAATGCAAGATGTACTCAATATATACAATAAATGTTTAAATTTTTTAAAAAATTGGTTACAATAAAAGACACGTTGCCATTAATCCCCATCAGAATACTTCCCCTCCCTTCAAACACACCATCCCATTGCCACTCTGAAGCAGTCTTGTGAGTGTCTTTTCAAGGTCTGATGAGCGCCAGATGCTGCCACTGGCAGCCAGGCATGTCCACACGTGGTGCGTCCTCATCCACAGTTCACTGGAAAGTCAGAGTAGCTGTGCCTGCTGAACACTGTGGATTGGTTCAGGTCATCGAGGCAGCTGCAGACAGTCAGGACCCAGAGCTGCTTCAGACAGTGGCGGGAGCGGTGGGCATTGTGCTTCACTCAACCTTATATTCCCAGTCTGACGTCCACACTGCCCAGCATGCCAAACAGTTTGTGTCAGATTCTGTCACAAAAAATTCTGGTCACACACATTACTTCTGACATCTGCCTTTGAAAGTTACAAAGTGCCCTGTTCTTAAACATATTTTTACCCAAGAGAAAATACCCATTAGACTTTACTAGTGGCCTGTATTTTTTATTAGATCTCCCCAGTATTATCACCTGAATGGTAAAGAGCCTCACTTCTCTGGAATGTAAGTGGAGTGTGAGTTGCCAGCTCTTCCCCCACTTTCCCTTCGTCCTCCACATCGTAATTTTTGTCAGCACCTTCCACCTATAGATGAGGTGTGTGTGTGTGTGTGTGTGTGTTCTTAAGCCCATGAGCTGAAAAACAGTCTCCACAGAATTTTGATCTGAGTGTCTCTCAGCCTGACAGACACAACAAGATGGCCTCTCAGGGTCACGTGTCAGTTGCTGACATGACACCCTCTTGGTGTCATGACTCTCAAAGGCGCTTTTACTCAGGAGAGACGGTCCCGGGCTGATAAAGTCTCTGCATGTCACGTGTCAGGAAATGTGTGATTGTGAGCCAGAAAATAATGAGGACAAAGTTTCCTCCAAAGAAGGACTGAATTGCAGCCTGAGGAATGTGGCTTATGTGGAACATGAGGCCACACCTCGGCCATCTTCTAAAGAGCTATTTATGTCTTATTTCCAAGAAATTACAAGTGTGTTGTTTTAAAAAAGAGAGACAGATGAAACTATACTGGACACTAGGTGTTAAATAATAAAAAGATGATCTACTTAAAGTGGGGTGCACAAAGTGGGTGGATTCGCCTTGGCCCAAGACCACAGTGGTCATGGGGTCACCCTCACAGGGCGCAGTTACGCGCCGGAGGCTGCAGTGTAGAAGCAGGAGCAGGTGGTGGTGTCGTTGGAAGCCCCAGGTGGATGCCCAACCCGACATGGACACCTGGGCCAGAACCCTGACCATGCGGGCGCCCGCTTCAGTGATGGTTCCACCTGCTTGTTGCTCTGCCTGAGTAGCTGAGGGTAATGCATGCGTGTTCCTGTGTAAAGGGCACCTTCCTCAGGTTGGCACATAAGCAAGGAACTGTGTACGTGGCACATGACCAAGGCTCAGCCTTCAAAAGGCGCCCTGAGTGTGCGCCCTGGAGGCTGGCAGCCTGGCAGCCCTGCTTCGAATGTGCTTTGCTCCTAAACCCCAAGGCATTTAGATAATGAACCAGAATCAGCGTGAACACTCGGGATAAAAGTTTCTAATAAGTGAAATCAATAGATCACAGATAGACAATTCCCGGATCTTCTCTTTGGCATGAACACCTGTAGATGCAAATGAGTTCTAGAAAGTAGGACAGCTTTTATAGAGTGGAATATTTCTATAGGAAACTTGGTGTGGGAATGTGATGAGGGGAAGGAATAAATATGATACAGAAAGAAAATAAAAGAGCATGTA
>PVIC010020025.1:0-29960 GCA_004025085.1 Thryonomys swinderianus | reverse complement strand
CAGACTCACTGAAAGAGAAATTGGGGAGGCAATCCCTTTCACAGTAGCACCCAGAAAAATGAAATATCTAGGAATCAACCTAACAAAGGAAGTGAAAGACCTCTACTCTGAAAACTATAGGACTCTGAAAACTGAGATAGAAAAGGAAACCAGAAAGTGGAAAGATATCCCTTGTTCCTGGGTCGGGAGAACGAACATCATCTAAATGGCTATACTCCCACAACTCCTATACAGATTCTATGCAATTACAATTGAAATTCCAACAGTATACTTCACAGAGCTAGAGAAATAATACAAAAATTTGTCTGGAAACACAAGAAACCTAGAATAGCAAAAGCAATTCTAAGCAACCACAACATGGCCGGGGGTATTACAATTCCCAATTTAAAACTCTACTATAAAGCCGCTGTGATAAAAACTGCATGGTACTGGCAAAGTGACAGACCTGAGGACCAGTGGAATAGATTAGAAGACCCAGAAACAACCCCGGATACATTAAACCACCTTATCTTTGACAAAGGAGGTAAACATCCCCAATGGAAGAAAGACAGCCTCTTTAACAAATGTTACTGAAAAAACTGGACTTTAGCCTGCCAAAAGCTAAAGCTAGACCTATCTCTTTCACCATGCACAAAGCTAAACTAACAATGGGTATGAGACTTAAACATTAAAACAGAAATAATAAACCTACTGGAAATCAGGCTAGGTAAAACTCTTGGAGACATTGGCTTAGGCAGAGACTTTATGAATAAAACCTCTATAGTACAAGAACTAGCAGAAAGAATCAACAAATCGGATCTCATTCTACTGAAAAGCTTCTGCACAGCCAAAGAAGTTACTGGCACTGCTAAAAGACAACCAACAATATGGGAAAAAAATCTTTACTAGCTGTTTATCAAAGGGCTATTATCTACAATATATAAAGAACTCAAACAGATCAGCCTCCCCAAGTTTAAAGACCCAGTTCAAAAATGGGCATCTGAAATGAACAGACACTTCTCAGAGGCAAAAGTCAAAGCAGCCAAGAAGCATATGAAGAAATGTTCCACATCACTGGTCATTGGAGAGATGCAAATGAAAACAACACTGAGATTTCATCTCACTCCACAAAGAATGGCTGCTATCACAAAATCAACCAACGATAAATGCTGGCATGGCTGTGGGGAGAAAGGAACCCTTCTCCACTGTTGATGGGATTGCAGACTTATGCAACCATTGTGGAGATCCGTATGGAGATTTCTCAGAAAACTAGGACTATGGGTCCCATTTTACCCTGTGATCCCCCTGCTAGGAATATACCAAAAAGAATTTTAAAAATCACATTGGAAAGACAGATGTACACCCTTGTTCATAGCAGCCCTGTTTGTGATAGCTCAGTCTTGGAAAGAACCCAAATGTCCATCACCTGGAGAGTGGATAAAGAAGATGTGGGTTTTTAAAAATATAAAATGGAGTATTACTCTGCAATAAAGAATGATGAGATCGATCCATTTAGTTGCAAATGGAGACACCTGGAGGATATACTAATAAGTGAAATCAATAGATCACAGATAGGCAAATTCCAGAACTTCTCTTTGACATGAACAACTGTAGATGCAAATGAGCTCTAGAAAGTATGACAGCTTTTATAGAGTGGGAAATTTCCATAGGAAATTTTGTGTGGGAATGTAATAAGGGGAAGGAATAAATATGATACAGAAAGAAAATAAAAGAGCATGTATAAAGGGGGTGAGCACGTGTAGGTGGGTAGGGATATGGGTAAAAATGAGAATTAACTGGTGTCATATACTGGTACAAATTCCCCAATGTTATACATGATTTTGAGATGTATATAAATTGTACCAATAAAGAATTCAGTTAAAAAAAGGTCTTTTACTTCTGGGTATTGCTTCTGACAGGAAGATAGGAGAGGGTGTGAGGACAAGAGGTGAATAGAGGGATCTAGGAGTACATGGCAAAGTAGAAGCTAGATCCCCCCCCCTTTTTTTTAATCTTGCCTGGTCTCTCACTGCAGCTCTGATGTGGAGGAATGCAGGAAATGGCACTGGCTCTTCTCAGGCCTGGGTCCTCACAATGCAGCTTTGGAGTGGGGTGGGGGCCAGCTGGCAGGCCTCAATCCTCCACTGTGGGGATGGCACCCGGGGTCCATACCTGAGTCTGTGCATGGCTCTGGGGTGGAGTGGGGCCGTTCTACAGGTCTCAGCCCTCCGCAGCAGCAATGGGACCTAAATTCATTTTTTAGTTAAGTTTATATTTTAAAAGCTTAACAGGTAGAACCAATAACCAACCTAGCAACTTTTATTTTCATTTTCCTGAAATGAATGGATGCATCATCCAGGAGACTTAAAGCAGTACTGTACCACATATGTATTTTATTTTCTAAATCAGTTCTCTTATTTTCATTAATCAATCAAACAAGTTCTTTTTAGGAATACATCTCTTAATTATCAAGCTAGCCAACTGGTTCCATGAAACTAGAACTAGCATAATTTGGCTGTCTTCTCTATAACTTCACTAAGTTTGAAAGAAATGCTGAAAAGGATAAGCCCTCCTCATGCTGTTTTCCAGGATTGAAGGCAATAATCACTATAAATTCTTGATACTCCAGGTAACCAAATCTAAACCAACCACTAAACATGTCTTTGCATAATCAATATGACACAAAATTTTTTTCACAAAAGAATTTCACCTCTTAAAACCTCAGTCAAGTTGACAAGTCATCATTTGAGAACCTTAATGGTAGTGAAGAAAAAATAGATATTCAGATTCCAAGGCATCAAACCTTACTTTCCACAGTTTGTGAATATCACATTGTTAACATTTAGAATATGAATCTTGCTTTAGTCTTATCTTAGTTCTTAAGTAGTCAGCACAACTTAATGCTAGATACTTGGGCTAATGAAAGTTATCACTCTTGTTAATTTCTTCTTAATATCTTGTCAATTTATCACCCTTGTTAATTTCTCTGCCCTGACAGAAATAAGTACTTGTCACTGTTTGACTAAATCCCAGCAAGAAGCTAAAGTACTGGAAAAATTGGGTCCACAGTCCCTAAAGTACTTTCCCCAAACTAGTCAGAGCATCACATGCATTGACAACATATGGGCCAGAGATAAGAAAACACCCATCAGGGTTTTGGTGTTTTGGTTTTATAAAAACCTTGAGAAATTTTGTTTTGAAGCTGATATTTTCAAAAAAGTTGTTTGAATTTTTTAGAACATTTCAATCACTGCTTTTCAAGGGAAATTTTAGTAATTTTTCCAAGTGAATGGAAAGCTGTGCTATGCAAACAACAAAGATTTTATTTTTCTTTTGAAAGTTATTCATGTCCTGCTTCTAGGATTGCCAGGGGAGTTGAATTTAAAAAAAATTAACTAAGCATACGATCAGTTACATTTTGCAAGAGACAACCTAAACTCTAAACTTTAAAAGTTTTATGTTTCTATCTAAGCTTGGAGCCTATGGTTTTTCAGAAGAATCCTTAAATTAGCCAAATAAGTTTGCATAACCTATAGCCAAACTTATTTTCCATAAAAATATTTCTTTACTTTTACCAATATTTCTTGTCTTTATTCTCACAACTATAACAAAAAAGTTTCAATTCCCTGTCCTTTAATAATAGGGGAGGCTTATGTTTTACACGAAGCTATCCCTAACTCATTTTAAGAAGTACTTCTTACTGGATTTATTCTTGTACATTAAGAGAAATGGCTTGGGTTGTATATTTTATCATTTTATGTGTCTATGTTACCTTCTAATTGTTGGAACAAAATACCTAACATCCACAAGTTAGAGGAAGAAGATTTATTTTGGTTCACAGTATGTAGAAATTTCAGTTCACAGTCAGCTGTCTCCAAGCCACAGTAACATGGCAAAGGAGAAACAGTCCAGGGCAGAGTAGGAAGGAAACAGCAGCAAACCTGCCTATCTTCTTTTCCTTTATGTTTCATCCAGACTACAAGCCTATGTGTTGATGACACCCAAGCCCAGGACTATGTTAAATCATTCAATAGACTAATCTCTGTATCACACCCTTCATAAAGTATTATACCCATGATCAAGCCACTTATCAAATCTCTACCTACAAATGCATAAGGCCTTGTGTGGGACCAGGGGGGGATCTAAATTTATGCCATAATGGTATTTTAAAAGCAATAAACATGAGGCACAGTGTTAAATGGTTTAGAAGAATAGTCATAGTTCAAACCTAAAATTTTTAGGCCCTAAGGCAAATGGTTTACAAACTTAAGTATTCATAAAAGAATCAAGGATAGTTACTATAGATAGTAATTCTAGGCATTACTTCTCAGAATGATGACTTGGTAAGTGTTTTGGAAACTTAGAAATCTAAATTTTTAATAAGCATCTTTGGCAACCCAAATAATAGTATTGCATTCCAAAGAAAGTATTTAACTGTACCTACTTTTTTTGACTGTACTTATTTCTTCTCTTCTGTCTCAGATCAACCATTTTTATAACCACTCCAATATCTCCAAGGTATGAACCAGAGTAACTGATTTTCCTGTTTGGATCCTAATTTTCTTTGCCTATTCAACGGAAATAGTATTTTCTTTACCTCAAAGTATAGGTAAAGAGATCAAATGATAATTTGATGCACGGTGCCACCATGCTTGTGCTACTAAAGGTACTACTGAAAAATAATATTGAAGTCTGTATTTTGGTGACAAAAATCCATAAAACAAATCATATGTATTTGCTTTAATACATAGTAATAATAGGTACTAAGCTACATACATAACTGCCTCATCCTGTTCAGTCACTGCACACATCCACTGTTCATTAGAACATCCTTCATTAACAGGCCTGAGTTACACAGTAAATTCAAAGCCAGCCTTTTAAATGGCACATCAAGATCCTGTTTCAAAAATTCAAGCTAAAAAATTAAAGAAACAAAAAAAATGTTGCATGTGAAATTCTGTTTACTAAGAGCCACATAAAAACCTAAAGATAAAATTAATTTTAATGATTTATTTAAGCAAATATGTAAAAATATTGTCATTTCTAAAGTTACTCATAAAATCCCTCAATATTCCATTATTTTTATCCCAACTTTTCAAAACTTGTAGTACATATCATGTAGAACTAGCTACATTTCAAATGCTTAGTAGTCAGCTTCAGGATGATGAATACCATGGTGGATGGCATGGCTTGAAAAAGCTATCCTGGGACAATGCCTGAGGCACTGAATTCATCCTTGGCAGGCCAGCCTCCAAAAACCCCTCTCCAGCCATCATATGATCAAGGCTAAACTTCTATTTTGTTACCCTATTGAGGTTTTAAAGTCTTCACAAGAGCTTATTTTACCTAGTATATTATTTTTTAAGTACAATCTTATTGTACTTAAAAACATTGAGATGGTTCTATCAACAGGTCAATGGTATTGATCAGTATACTGCAGTGAGAGACAAAGTTTCTGTGATCTGTAGTAGCCTTGTAGTAGTGAATTTAAATAGAATAATGACATTTCAAACAAGATAAACTAATACAGAAAAAAAGATGAGTTTTAAAAAAGTCATGTGCACATAGTTTCAGTTCAAAGCAAATTAAAAAGCAGAAGAAAAATGTATATAGAATTAGTTTATTGTAGAAGCTGTAAATAGAGATTATATTGAGATGAACCTAACACAGTGAGTTAATTTCAGCTTAAGTCTTCTCTGTAACAGAGATCTCTAACTTGATATTTTGCTTTTCCCTTCATCTTAGCCTTTTCATTTTTTAATTTTTATTTTAACATAATACAAGTAGATATTAATAAAGATAGATAAAAGCTATTCTGTGAAAAAGTAATTTTGTCTAATAAAACCAAATAAAAATAGCAACGGTAAATACACTGTGTAATGTTCTAAAAGGAGTATATTTTCAGTTGCTAATCTCTTAGCTCATTTCCTAGTAATATTATGCCTTTTTCTGCCTAAAACATTTTATGCATACTTGAATATTAGTAACAACCAAAGTGATCTCACAGATTTATTGCTACAATAGATGACAAAATAAATAAAATACAATAGAAGATTTTATTGCTTTTGTAAGTTTATGCCACATGAAGTTGCATAATGAAGAAATCTTAAATTTTATTAATAACAGTAGTCAGAGACTGTTAAAATTACCAGACAGGAGGCATAAATTAGACTAGTAGTTGTCAAATAGGCAACCTGTACCAAGGTACCAGTAATGGGGAGTTGTTCCCTACACGTGCATGTGGCACATAGGTAGGATATCAGCAACCACTGACAGATTTCCTTGAGACCAATAATCATTCTGGAAAATTTTAGTAATCTTTGGTGACATACAAATTCTTAAAGGAATATTACCACATAAAATTACAAAGTATTTAATGAATATATCCTTTATATTTATGTGTTATGGAGAAAAACTTATCAACAGCACTCATCTGTTGCTTATGTTTGAGAAGCACTATCATAATACACCCAAAGCATAACGTATTCAAGAGAGAATCAATGGAAAGATCAGAGGAAAGAGTCAAGTCTGAATTTGCTTCATGAGACAAAAGCTCTTGAACTAGGAGTTAAAATGATTATTTAATGAAAAATACTTCTAGAACAGCACATCTTATCTGAACACTGGTAAGAACAGTGATATTTGATATGAGGTTACATGAAATGTAAACACTGTCTAGAAACCTCTACATGAATATGCTAGAAAACAGATGACTCACTTCTCTGCTAAGATCCAGAGTTTGGACTCTCTAGACAGTCAATGGAAAGAAACATTAGCTGTTGTTTTTAGGCTGTCTGTAGGCTTCAGCCATGAGTACTGAGGCTGAGCATTAGCTGCGGCCTAATCTTTCCCAACCAGAAAGTCCATAAGCAGCGGGCCAGATCCATCAACAATAATGTTTAAATTTACTTATTCCTTCCTTGGAAGATATGCAGAGCTCTCTAACACAGATCTGTGCTCCTGCTGCCAGACTGTGGAACTGTCACTGAGAGATCACTGTCCAGGACAGACTACATTTCCCAGCCACTCTTCTTTCAGATGCTGCCACAGGACATATTTCCATCCATGGAATGTGGCAAAAATGAGTTGTGACACTTTAGTCGATATTATGAAGTAACAGGTGAGCACCATCCACCATCCCCTGATGAAAAGTAAGGGTCTCATAGACACTAAAGTTCAGGAAAACAAAGTATAAGCATTATAGAATCCCAGAAAATCAAATAGAAGAATCTTAGTACCACTATTTACTAGGAACACTGTCATCACACGGCTATGGGAAGGGAAGAGTCCATTTCCATATTGAGCCATTAAAATTTGGAAGCTTATTTATTGCTGAAATTAGTGTTGTCCTGATTAATATAGAAACTGCTCTGGGAAGGAATCGGCTGTCTTATGAAAATCTAAATGCTGTATTCTTCAGTGAATTAGTATTCAGATTTGAGCTGGCAAGAAGATGAACATCAGAGCTTCAACCAGAAGATCCGTGCTGGAGTGTACCAGAATGTTAACCAAAACCATTGCCTGCGATAGGGTAGTAAGTAGAAACACACACACCAGAGAAAATATGCCAAAGTTAAATCAGTGGATTTTATGCTGCAAGAATTGCCATCACGTGTGGAGATTTCTCAGAAAAGTAAGACTAGGGGTCCCACTTGACCCTGCTAGGAATATACCCAAAGGAATTTTTAAAAAATCACATCGGAAAGACAGATATACACCCTTGTTCATAGCAGCTTGGTTTGTGATAGCTCAATCTTGGAAACAACCCAAATGCCCATCGACTGGAGACTGAATAAAAAAGTTTTTTTAATGGAGTAGTATTCTGCCATAAAGAATGACAAGATTGATTCATTTATGTGCAAATGAATACACCTAGAGGACACACTAATAAGTGAAAAAAATAGATCACAGATAAGCAAATATCAGATCTTCTCTTTAATATGAGCACCTGTAGATGCAAATGAGCTCTAGAAAGTTTTTGTAGAATGGGAAATTTCCAAAGGAAATTTGGTGTGGGAATGTAATGAGGGGATGGAATAAATATGATTCTGAAAGAAAATAAAAGAGCATGTATAAATTAAAATTTTTATGCAAAATGGTATAGTATTATTAGGAAATGAGCTGCAAAAGAGATGAACAATTGAAATATATTAAAATTATAATATTTAGGGCATTTACCACTGTCATTCTCTAATAATAATGGTTGTGAAAAATTATTTTTTCAAAGAGTGCCTTTTATATTTTTTGTATTAATATCTACTTATATTAAAATTAAAATTTTCAAAATAGAAAAAACAGTATGCATATATGGGGCTTTGGTAGCACATGTGTATTTACTGCCAGCCATCACTCAAAGAAGAAACACACATTCCTGTTTCTTTATATCAGAAGTTTAATTGCAATTTAGAGCAAGGTATGCACTGAACTTAGACTCCCACCTTCCCATAAGAGGGGAGACTAGTTTTCTTTCTTTATTATAACATTGCAAAATGATGATTCTTATATCTTTGAAGGACATTCTTGGGTTATAAAACTAGCAACATGCAAAGATGTACATCTTAAAGGGGAGAGAGAAGAATATAAAATTACATGTTTTCTTAAAAATGCTGTACATAAGAGGGCATAGGAGGCCTAGGATAAGGAAGAGGCTGGTTTCCAGCTTCTCCTAAGGGGAATATGAAGACTGTCTTTGCTACCTGTAGATGCTGTACCGTGTACTCATAGTTATCACCCTGTTCTGTTTCTGGTATGCATATTCTATGGCTTACACACAAATGTTATTAATATTCCTTGCTATTTTATTTTGCATTTTTATTTTTTAACAAAATGACCTTATTGTATATTTTAGGTGTACATGATGATCACATTTATCACTGAGAATTTGTACTGGTATGGGATATATCTTGATTCTTGCTTTTTCCATTCTGCTGCCCTCCCTACAACTTTCCTTATATACATAAGCTTTACTTCCATTTTTTCTTTTTCAGTATCAAATTTTTCCTTTCCCTTTGTTGCTGTCACCTGTCCCCAGCAGTTCCCCTTTCCTTTTATTTTTTCCTATTTCACATTACTTATCATACATTTTTGGATCTCATTTAAAACTTCAGTTTCTTACATTAGAGGAAAGATCTAGATCTGTGTCCTATTTATTTAATTTATGAGTAGGGCCAAGTGATTCTTTTAGTGCGCACCTGAGAAGAAAACTGCTACCTACATTGTGTAGGTCAATGAAAGCTAATTACAACAGGAAAAGATGATAAGAGAATATTTATGACTCACATTGATCATGCTGTCTGCCTTGTGATTTCTGATTTGGCCCCCAACCCTTGGACTCATATTTTCTGATCAATACATTCTTTATGAGTGATCTCCTGTTGCTAATTCTACTACTTTCCTTGATCTGGTCTCTAGACAATGCAGGAAGGAAAACCTCCCTTTTATGAGGAATGAGTTCAATTTTGATATTTTGCAAGAGCTTCCCTGTAGAGTGAGATGTACACAGAAAAAAGTACATCACTACTCCTACTGTGCTCCAGAGACTGGGAAAGAACTATGAGGACAGTTGGCAATGGACTCCTAAAGTCCTGGACTTTGTTTTTCACATGCTGTACATAGGATCCGTATTCAAAGAGTAAAGTTTCTTTTAAAAAGGAGGAAATTTAGTAAACAAACCTATTTCAGATAAAGAAAGGAAGCAAAGAAGCAGAATATGTATATTTACCTCTTATTGAACTACTCACTATGGATATTGCCAGCCTTAAAAAACAAACATCACACATATCTCAGAGGCCACATTCATCTTTGAGAAGCTAAAAGAGAATTGCATTGTTTTTAAATAGAGCGCTTGACTGGTGTCAAAAGTTGCTTTAGATCTCTGCCTTTCTTGGACTTGCTTAAGAAGTGAATGATGTGTGGAAAGGCTTCTTGCATAAAGGCAACTTTTCATAAACTTGTGAGCTCAAAAGCCAACAGTGCAAAGCAATACATTTGTGTGTTTCAAATGGCTCTCATATAGCAATTATTATAAAGACAGAAGGATCTTTATCATGTGTGGGAGTTATATTACAATATTTAAAAGCAGCCTGATAACGGGCATTGCTTTATTCTCTCCCTCCAAAGGACCCCCACCAGGGACACGTAACTTAAAGGTGGTAACTTAAAAGGCCATGGTGTAGTCTTGAAGAAATTGTGCAAAGACAAAGACAAGGGATTCGGCTCTTAGTCTAGGTTCTGTGACAACCTTGGTGCGAAAACTTGGAAAAATCCTTTCATTTCTTTAAACTTGATATATTTTGTTTGAAAAGAAATGATGCACAGAACCTTTATTATGTTAGTGTAGGAAAATGGCAGCCATTTATTCTGTGTTTTAATTATGTGAAGTTCTTTTTCTGTATGTCAAATCTGGAATCATTACATGATTAAATTTCTGCTATATTTAGATCTATTTATGTGAAATAAAAACAAATATAATGGGCTCTGGTAAATAGAACATTATCTTTTCTCACTGGAGGACAGCATGCCAAATTAGACTATCTTGGTCAAATTTTCAAGATGCAGAATACCTTAAGTGAGTTGGGAAAAAAATGATACACACTTTTAAGGTATTATTGTAAAACATATGATGCTGTCATCCTAGTACCTACATTATTGTACACTGTTCAAGTATTTTTTGTCATGATCACAAAGATCACACAGCCAGCATGTGTTAGAACAAGGATTTTGAACCATACGTCATGAACTCTGAGAACCTTACTCTCATACAAAGATTGCTCCAAATTGCAATCATGTTACTTCATGTTAGTGCCATGTTTACCAACATAATCTTTCTATTTTCATGTTGAGTACAGTCTTCAATGTATTTTGTGACATATTTAGCACTTTATTATAAAATGAATTTTACATTAGAAGATTCTGTCCAACTCTTGTCTATCATAGAGGTCTATGCATGTTTAAAGTAGGTTAAGCTAACACATATTTGGTAGGTTAAATATATTAAACATTTTTTTTTTTTTTTGCGACAAGGTCTCACTTTGTAGTTTAGGCTGGCCCTGAGCTCACTATAGTGCCCAGACAAGCCGCCGCGAACTCAGCAATCCTCCTGTTTCTGCCTCCCGAGTGCTGGGATTACAGGCGTGAGCCACCACGTCCGGCATTGTGGTATGCGGTGTTGATTGTTGGTGGGCGTGCCTCCATGCCCAGCGTTATATGTGGTTACCGGGGATCGAACTCAGGACCTTGCGCTTGCGAGGCAGGTGCCAGAACCACTGAGCTAACCCTCCGGCCCTATATTAAACGTATTTTGACTTAAGATAAATTCAGCTTACTATGTTTTCCGGAAATTTTTTTTGGATATAACACCCTTATGGATCTATATCGTGTGCTCATCTTCTTGGGTTTTGAGAAACCAATACTAGATAAAATCTTTTCTGAAGACTGTAATAAAACTTGAGACAAATATAAACCATATCTAGAATAAGCTGAATTTGAAATGCTACTTTGTGTGTTGTTTCTTACAATTATGCAGTTGAATATGAAAGAAATGCCTTTGTAATAGGTATTCAAAGATTTTAATATCTATATGTCAGTCTTATTTCTCCACTGAAAAGACCAGACTTAAAAATTAAGCAATACTGTTACTTGAGATACTCATCTCTTGGCTTTAGAAATTTTTTTTGTCATATTGGGGACTGAAACTAGTATATTTACACTGAGTTACATCTTCAGTTTTAAAAAAATTACTTTGAACCAAGGTCTCACTAAACTGCCAAATTGCACAGGCTGGGTTTCAATTTATCATCATCTCAACCTCCCAGAGTTTTGGAATTACAAGTGTGCTCCATGATGTTTAGCTTGACCTTATTTCTGTTACCTATACACTAGTGAAATTGAAATAAATATGTGTTACATGTAGTTCTTTCTTTATGTGTTACATGTAGTTCTTTCTTTATATGATAATCTTTCTTTTATAATTTTAAATTTTAAGGAACTCAGTTAATCTGGTTACTGCAGTCCCAACTTCTGTAATGAGTTAGTGTCTCTACATTCTAGTTTACAAAAGAAAATGAAGATATAGAATGGTCTTGTCCATCATGTTGAGCACTGTGAGGGTAGTGAGTGTTCTCACATACAGTGAACATAGGCACCAGCCAATTCTGGACCAAACCTTCCTAAAATCATGAGCCAAATTAAACTGTTCCTCCTTAAGTTGCAGGTATTGACTATTTTTTATCAGCAGTAGGAAAGTGACTAATGGATCATATCAGTGCCAGAGAATTATAGTCATTTTTTATGACTGCACCTTACCATGTGGTTCTGAAACCTTTGCAGTTCATTTGCAGGAGGAATTTAGGAAAGTTTGGAGATACGAGCTATGAGCAATGAGTTTGTATGACTTTGAATTTAAAAGTGTCACTTTTGCAGAGACTATCAAGACAGCCCAATATTTTGATTGTAGTATGAGTACTTCTAGCTGTATTTAGAAAGATGTACGATGAAAATTAACAGCAAAAAGTAGAGATAAAAGACATGAAGATTGGGCCAGAGGGTTAGCTCAGTGGTTCTGGCGCCTGCCTTGCAAGCGTAAGGACATGAGTTCGATCCCCGGTTACCACATATAATGCTGGGCGTGGTGGCTCACACCTGTAATCTCAGCACTCGGGAGGCAGAGACAGGAGGATTGCTGAGTTCGCGGCGGCTTGCCTGGGCACCATAGTGAGCTCAGGGCCAGCCTGAACTACAAAGCAAGACCCTGTCTCCAAAAAGCAAAAAAAAAAAAAAAAAAAAAAAAAAAAAAAAAAAAAAAAAAAAAAAAAAAAAAAAAAAAGACATGAAGATTGTGCTGCTTGTCTGGAAAGGAAGAATCTGAAAGTTGGAACCAAGGAGAGTTGGTTGCTAAAAAGTTCTGAGGATGTGGCTCAGTACCAAAGCCTTAGGTTTAGTACTAAATATGACCATCCAAATAGGAGACAAAAAAAGAGGTATTTGACATCAGTGCACTGAGATACATTTGAAAACATATCAAAACTTGGCCAGACTGCATTCATTGATGAAATGTGTATGAGAGTAAAATTCTTTGAAATATTGTGCTTTGAGAACAGAGGCCCAAGGTGCCTTGCTTATTCAGGGCCACATAGGAAAACATATTTCCAGGTTAGCCATATGGCCATTGCAGCTATAGTCCATGGGGCCAGCTAAAGTTCAGTCTGGTGCCTGACCAGAAAATAATTTGCCTGGTTCTAGTTATGTAGGCCTATAGTGTGTAGTTATGGGATCACAAAAGTTTCTACCTACATGTTAGAGAAAGTCCTGAGAGTCAAGACAGTGTGCCATGACAGTCACAGCACCTTCCAGGAATATAAGAGGAGGTATATGTGAATTGTAAAAGTGAAGTTGAAAATCCAGTGGAGACCCCAAAGAGTCAGAAATGCTAGGAGTGTGGAAGAGTTGCTGAGCTCCATAGGCAGAAAGAAGAACCAGTCCAAGTGAGGGTCTCATAGAGAGCAACAAGCAAGGCCTTAAAGTCTGCCCAGGCTCTCTGGAGCTTGGATCTCAAAATAAATCGTCCAAGTGCCAAGCATGGAACTACAGAACTTAATATTTTCTCTTATGGTTTTCAATCTTGATTTCATTCAATTCCAGTTTTTTTGGAATGGGGAATATTTATTCTATGCCTTTGTAGTGTGGTAGTATTAACTTTATTTTTTATTTTAATTGGAGCTTAGAGCTAAATATTTGCCTTGAATCACAGAAGGGACTTTGAACTTGGACTTTTCAGTAATGCTAGAACAGTTGAGACTTTGGTGACTCTTAGATTTAGACTGAAATGCAAATCTGTAATGAAAGGGACATGAGCTTTTTGTTGACCAGGAGCAAAATACCTCAAATGCTCCCCCACAATCTCATATTTTCAGAGATGCAGCTTTTAGATCCTGTACCCATGAGAGAACAGATCTACTCATCAGTCCATAGCAAGATGTGCTGTTAGGAATGGAGCCTAGTTAGGAAAGTTAGAGTCATAGAAGAATAACCAAAACGTGCTTTTTTTTCTCCTGGACCCACATTCCTCTTCTTCTTCCATCTCTCATCCTCCTTTTCTTCCTCCCCTTCTTCTCCTTGTCCTTATCTTCTCCTTCCTTTTCTTCTGCTTTTCATTCTCTTTCTCAGTGTGTCTCTCTGCCTATTTCTGTCTCCATCCCTCATTGTGTGTCTCCTTGTTTATCTGTTTGTCTCTGGCTCCCTCTCCATCTCTCTCTCCATTTCCTGGCTGCCATGAGTAGCAACATTCTTTTGCTATGCCATTTCTGCTTTGCCACTCGTATGCACTGAACCTGCTAAAACCATGAACCAAGGCAGACATTTTCTTGCAGATGTTGGATATTTTGTCCTAGACACAGGAAAGTGATTAGTAAGTACACTTACTTTCCTTTATGGACAAGAAAAATAACCTTTAAACGTGGTTTAAGTGGAGAAATAACATTAAGAACAGTAACAGTAATAGTAACAGGACTTTGAATAATACCTGAAAGGATATTAAAATAATCATTATTTTAAAATACTGAATTAATAAAGTCTCTGGAAAATTTGCACTATATACATTATAGAAAATAATGTATTTGTTATATTTCATATTTCTTCAATCCTTTAATATAGCCAAATGACATAATCAACTAAAATGTTTGACTTGACTCAAGATTTTTTTTCAGGAAAAAATTTTCTATTAGTGGAAACCAAATGTGAAGACAGATGTTTTTCTTCCCTATTTTACACAAAATAACGATTTTTAATTCATTAAATATTGATATAAACTTCTTCCAAACCTTATTCATTATTATAATTGTGCAATTCACCATAGTTTGTACCATGGCAAGAAATCAAAGCATGATTTTTTGCTCTATCTCCAACTTGTTCAAAGCCATTGAAAAAATGTTTTTTAAATTGTTGACATAAGCCAGGCTTGGTGACTCAAGCCTGTAATCCTAGCACTCAGGAAGCAGAGGCAGGAGGATTGCTGAGTTCAAAGCTTGCCTGAGTTACATAGTGAGCTCAGGGCCAGCCTGAACTACAAAGCGAGATTCTGTCCTCAAAAAATAAATAAAAACAAATTGTTGACATAAGATCCTTTATACTTCTGGTCCACCTGGTTCTTTTGTTGTTTTTCTTTAAGCTATCTACTTTCTTTCCTTACTCTGTCTTCTTGTAGCTAGCCTTCATTGATGGAAGATGTCTTGGTTGATCACTGTTCGAGTGATCTGGGGACAGCTTTAAAACACTCAATTTCTAAACTGGGTGAATAGAATCATTGCATCTGCAAAATGCACTTTCTTAAATTTCAAATGACACTGAGCAGATGATCCTTGGCTGTCCACAGACTGGTTTAATCACGTTTTAGAAGTTGTGTAGATTAGTATTCCTTAAATTTAGACTATTTGCTTCAAAATTGCTGGGTTTATATGGGCTCTAAAACATGAACTAGTCTACCTTTGTTTGTTTGTTTGTTTGTTTGTTTATGTGGTTATTTTTGCAATGCTTAAAATCAAACCTAGGGAGTGCATACTAGCCAAGTTCTTCACCACCAAGCTACATCCACAACCCAGTGTCTGCTCATGTTTTAAACCTACTTTCCCTGTTCCTCTATGTGCAAACTAAAATGCGGTGAACATTGGTGTAGGTGATGGGATCATCAACACATTATGCTTATTTCTAAGACATGAACACTGCTTTTGAATATGGTTTACGCATTAAATTATACTAGAACCACACCATTTGCAGAGTAGGGGGCATACTTTATTTATTTTTTTTATTGAATTCTTTTTTGGTACATTTTATAGACAGCTCACAATCACACTCAGCACTGGGGTATTTGTACTAGTATATGACATGATTTAATTCTCATGTTTACCGATATCTCTACAGACCCCTCAGCCCCTCTCCCCCTATATACTTGTTATTTCTTTTTCTTTTCAAATCATACTTTTTATCCCCTCATTATCTTCCCCTACCACATTCCCTTTGAATATTTCCTATTTCACAAAATCTATCATGCATTCTAGAACTCATTTACATCTACAGGTTCTCATAGTACTTTATTTATTTGTATACAAAATTTGTGGTCAGTATGCAGTTCACCTCTGAATAGGAAACTAAACCTATTAAGATACAACACAGACAGCTCAGTGAGCCAAATGAAAGACTGGATATTAAAGTGCACATGAACTTGGACTTAATAACCTTATTCTACCATGAAGATTACAGGGTCATGAAAACAGTGAAGAAATAACAAAGCTAGATTAAAAATTGGAATAAACATTTCATTTTATAATTGAGAATGCTTAGACCTATTACTGTTGAGAATTAGCTGAGCTTTCAAAGCTTGTTAACAATGGATCTAGTAATGGAACTAATAGCTTCAAAGTCCTCAATTATTCTTTTCACTATCACCTCTCTGATTCCTTTCCTCTTTGATGCTTAATGACAAAGAACATATGCAATCTTATTTTTACAAAAATGTCCTCATTTAGCTAAAGTTTGTTCTGTGAAACAGTAAGAATGTCAATTTGTGTAGCTCTGGTTAAGTAATATTAGGTGAGGTTATATCTGATATAAATTGATATTAAAGGAGAAAAGCACAGACAAACAAATGACAATTTTTTAAATGTCCTTTCAAAAGTCCTCATAGTCTTCTCTTGTTTGTGGGAAAAATTGTCGTTTGTCAAGGTTTCTTTTCCTGCTGTCCCTTATACTTCTGTGACACAAATTTTCTACTGGCACATCTTCAGAGCTAGAGAGGAACAAACCCTTACTCCAGATAGGGTTAGTTTTGTACCCTTGTTCTACCAGTCTCCAGCTCTAGGCTTTATAACTCTTTGTGGCTTAATTCCCACCAAGGTCAAATAGGGAGATAGTTGTGCCTCCTCTACAGTGGTGTTATGAACTAATAATCTGAAGCTTTTGAAATGAAGACAAATCATGCACTTAATAACTACTGATTTTTAGCTTCTACTGCCACATTTCTCTAATGCTCATTTCCTCCAAAACTTGAAATAATAAAAATTAAGATTAAAAATGGCTGTTGGCTCTTTGGAGGAAAAAAATTTTGATGGTATGGATTAAACACAGGGCTTTTGCACTGTTACATACCTAGCCTTTATTTTTTTTTTTACTTTATTGATTTTCTTAGTACATTTTAGGAATAAATTATAATCTTATTCAACATTGAGAATTTGTGTGCCGGGCATGGTGGCTCACGCCTGTAATCCCAGCACTCGGGAGGCAGAGACAGGAAGATTGCTGAGTTCGAGGCCTGCCTGGGCTCCATAGTGAGCTCAGAGCCAGCCTGAACTACAAAGCGAGATCCTGTCTCAAAAAAAACAAAACAAAACAAAACAAAACAAAACAAAAAACAAAAAACAAAAAGCAAAAAACATTGGGAATTTGTACCTGTATATGATATATCTTGATTCTTTTTTTTTTCCATTCACCTGCCCTCCCTTCAACCCCTTCACATAAACTGAAGTAGTACACAGCCATAAAGAAGGATAAACTATTAACTATAAATAAGCTATAAATATCCATTCATAGCTAAATGGGTGTATCCTGAGTTCAAACTCATAAGTGAAATAAGTAGGACACCGATATGTAAATATAATATTGTTTCTCTAATAAGAGAAACTGAAAGTGTAAATGAGACCCAGAATGTATGATAGGCATTGTAAATAGGAAGAAAATATTCAAAAGGAGGTCAGAGAAAATAAAAAAGGGAAAGAAGAAAAATTATAAGGAAAAAAACCCTAAATTTTATTTTTACTTTTGTGACAGGGTATCATTAAGATGCTAAGTTGGCAAGGCAAGGCTCCAGCTTGCACCGCTCAGCCTCCCAAGTTGCGGGAATAAGAGCGTGTGTCTGTACGCAGAACACTATGCATTTTGAAAGTAAACCACTGGAGATGGTGTGTATGTTTCCTGAAGTTAAAAACAGAAGTGCTGTTAGAAGCTAATTCTTTTACAGAACATGTGAGATTTCAATGCTTAGGAACAAGATTTCCTGATTCCTTAACACACCTGTATAGTGCTGCAGCTTGTTCTGTTGGGATATTTAGCATTGCTGTTTTAAATTGCTGATCATTTTCCACAGATAACAATGTCCCTGATAAAGTTGATCTTTGTTTTTCTTTTCTCTATCCCATTTGTCTAGCCAAAGACATGTCCAACTCTGTGAATTATTGAAGCAGATAATCGTTTCCTTGTCAGCTGTAGCAAGCATGTATGGAATATTTTTTTTTAATTTCATGTACCATACAGGAAAAGATGAGATCAACTTAAGTTTGGATTTAAACAATGAAGTCAGCCTTTGCTGTGTCAAAATTTTCTAAAATACTTATTTCTAACTCTCAAGCTTCAGTGATCTCTCAGTTGATTTTTGGGGTCTTCAAAGAGACTAGAGAAGCTAAGAAGCAAGTAGAAACACAGTAAAGCATTAAAATTGCCCTTGCATTGCTAATGCTTCAATGATGGGAAAAATATTATCCCCCTCTGTGATTTCTCCCCAACATTTCAAGGCTCGTGAATGCCTCAGAGCACCCCAAACACTTGCAGAATCCCCTTCAGAACTTTTAAATTAGTCTCATTGTTAAAGTAACAACAGCAGTTTATTATGACTTTGTTTAATAAAATGATGAATTAATTATTTGATGAACACATAATTCATATTCCCTTAGTAAATGGCACTAGGTCATAGCATTAGAATTTTAAAACTTCTTCGATGAGCGACAGACAAATAAGCATATTTAAATTGGCAATCGAGCATAAATGTGGAGGATGCACTTGAGAAATGGGTTTCCACAAGAAAGTACAGGAAACCAGCTGCTTCGTGAGAATAATTACACCATGTCATTCACATGCAAATATATTTGAACTAAAGAAATAATTTTAAACTACTCATAGCATAAGGTGACTTTGTATTGCCCCTATTTTCCACAAAAATATATGCTGTAAATCATGCTTTTAATATAGAAGATAATAGCAGAGGTGAAGATTCAGTTTTCTCTTTGATGTACAAAATGCAATTGAACATTCCACATTGAGAGAGGTAATTCTCAATTACAGCATATTGGAATTACTTGATAATCCATTATATGCAAGCAGTTTAAGCAAAATGTGCCTCTTCACAACAAATTAACTTTTTTCAAAAGATGTATATCTACTGTTTGTGTAAGGTAATAACTACTTATTCATAAACTGTAAAACATATAGCATTGTTATGCCTATAGCACTCTGAAATTACTAGGTTATACATTCATTAAAGAGGAGTAATTACTTTCCAGATATCTTGCCTACAATCTTTTATTGACCTCATAATGTAACTGCTATGCTTAATAGATTGATACAGCTGCTTGTACAATTTTCCTCACAATATATGAGTTTGCTGTGTAAATTCAATAATTCAGACAGGCACGCCCGCTGGATAAACATAGCACGGAGGAGAAAGGAGCCTGTCTCAAAGGAAAATATCAATTGGTACCCTCAAGGATATCAAAGCAGGCAAAAATACTAAAATGTTTTTATGGTAATTCACTTGCAATCGTCACTGTCCACATTTTGACTTATTGGAAAATAACAGTTTTTGAGGATAGTCACTAAAAGTACTTGAATTCTGATGAAAAGGATATCTGTAGAGTTTAAATTCATTTTCTTAAATATGCCACAAACATATTAACAGATCACTATGGGAATGCAGAAGCAGCAACAGCAAAGATAATATGACAATAATTTCTCTTCCTCAGAGGTTTGTTTGTTATTTGCATGCTCTACGTTAGGTCACAAGTTTGTCACCTAATTATTTTTGTGAGCAAGTAAGAGAAATATTGACATGAATTCAAAGTGAAAATATAAACTTCACTGGAAGAGCAAAAAAACCCTGAAAAATCTGTCATGTGAATTTAAAATATAGGAATTTGGAAATGGTGATTGTTTTCTCCTGACCTTTAAAATAGCTAGATTTATTAAAAATGGAAAACTTTTGAATCTCCATGTAATGTATATGTTTATAAACATGTACATATGATTATAATTGTGTGTATTTTATGACTTTTTCAGGAAAGCAGGATGAAAAATTACAAGATGCTTAAAATCCACTTGAAAGTTAAATGTCAGCAATTATCACTTTATACTAAATCAAAATCAATTATTACTTTTACATATACTATATATATATACTATATTATACACTATATTTTTACTATATATTATAGCTTTAGTTATTTTCCTTATAGTTCTACTATATGAGTAGATGATATTCTGAGAGACATGTATTAAGCTGATATAACTTGTTTTAAATATACATTACATTTCTTTGTAAGAAGTCTTAAAGGATGCTCCTTTAAGACTCAATAACTAGCCTATTTTAGTTGTTCTAAGTGATTCAAGCAACATTTTAAATAGTATTTATCAAGATGATGTAATTAAACACACCATTTTGATATTCAGTTACTCTAAAATTACACTGTAACTTTGGTCTGGAAAATACTAATCAATGTTCTCTACTTAGCACTAGTATCGTATGGTCAAATCATTTTTTTATTAATATACTACAAATTTCTGGAACAGTGCTGCTCCTTTCATTGCTTGCAGCTTTGGAAACAAAATGTCATAGTAAATTTTATTTTCACTAATAGATCGAGACTTGTACATTGTACATCAGTAAAAGTGAACAGTAGTGTGATATTATGCCCAAACGGCAAAACCAAGTGCATACAGCACTCCAAATTACAGTTGGGTTCTCCTTTGTCCCCAAAGAGTAACATAGGGTGAGAAGTATAGTCAGGTATTTTATTAGATATTGGAGTAAAGTTCACCTTCTTGAAACTTCGCTATATGTGTTGTCAAAATATCACATTATACAGTTCCCTGGAATTGAACTTTTTGCTAAATACCCATTAGGTTCCCAAGAGATGCTTCACATTAATTGTTTAGCGAAAGCACCCTTAGGCTATCACCAGGGAAGCACATTAAATGCATAAAAGACAAGTTGACAGAGATCCCTGTAGAACACGATGTAGCTACCGAATCCAGACTTCTCCGAGAAGAATCCTATGAGGCGGAGCCGGGCCTGGATATTCGGGGCAGAGTGCTTTTCTCCTTCTTTCCTACTGGCATAAATTTACAGTTTGTATAGAAGGGGAAAATACGTTAAATTATTAGAGAAAAGACTGCTCTGTGATTGTAAATAGGATGCGTTTATGTATGTTAGGTTCAGAACGTCGGTAGAGCTTTCAGGGAGGAGATTGCAAAAGTTCGAGGGGAAGGGTGGTCCAGGCCACCAAAGAACGACCTCAAACGGCAGAAGGGGGGAAGTTTTGCAGTAAAAGAAGAAAGTACTGCGAGCGAAGTTTTACGCTTGTGGGCAATAGCCGGATACAGGAAACAAAGTCAAATCCCAGAATGAGTGACAGTGAATTCTGGCAAAATATGTTTCTGTGTCTGTCTGCCACATTGCTGCTTAAAATGTTTCTCTTTCTGAATATAGCACAGATTTTTATCACTCTCCTGTTTAATTACAATTGCTGGTGAAACTATTGTACGTCTATTATGCACTATTATGTTTGTTTATTTCACATTATTTTGTTTAGAATGTTTCTAAAAGAGAAATGGAAAAAAGCAAACAAAATATGTGCTTGGTGTGTTAAATCTCCGAAACTTTTTTAAAGTCTGCGTTTCTAAGAAATCTCCACTAGAGGGAGCACTAGTAAAACAAGAAGCACGATTTTTAACTCGCATTTTTTTTTTCCCCCTTAAGAGTTGAAAGTAACTCACCCTTCTCCCAGACTCAGATAAAAACATTTGGAGGCCTGTATACAAAAAGAGTAAAGATGAGACATGGGTCAGGGGCATCTTTGGGACTTTAAACTAGTTCCACTAAGGTTAGTTTTTATACTTTTAACATTAATAAGTTTTAGGCAAATACCAGCCAAATGAACAAAAATCCTTGGTTAAATATAGATGGAATTTCATATATATTTGATTTATGATTGCTGAAAGATGAGGCCTTAAAGAAGGGCGGTTTCATCCATGTAACTTTTAAGTAGTCCTCTAATCATTGATACAAAAGTGAATGTTGAAAATTAGTTGTCAGGGAAACTTACCACAGGAAGTCATGGCCTCAGCTTCGGTTTATTGTTTCAGTCACAAAAACACACCCTCAGAGAAATATTTCATTTGTGTGTAAGTATGTCTAAGTGCCAACATTATAAGTAGTGTTTCAATGCTGTGTTTTATGACAATTCATTCTCTTAGTAAGACTCATTTATTTATGCTACTTACAGAATGAAGTCAGGTGGCAGATGACCACACTGATGTGGTGGTCCCTCTGCCATGAGGAAAGCTGGACCCAAGGAGAAATCACATCCTCCTCTGTGGTTGGTCTGTGAGATTTCCCGTTGGCGAGGAATGGCCTGCCCAGGAATAGCTCACATCTCTCTCTCCTGGGGCACTCCAACCCTTCCTGCACTGATGCAAAGTGTAACAAAAGTTGCAAAATGCCAGATGAAATAAAAGGTTCTGTTTTAAATCCTTGTCCTAGATCCTTATTGTAATATCCAGCAGAATGTGTATTCAAAAAATTTACCAGAAAATGACAAAAAACCTTTGGGGTGATTATCGTTCATTCAGACTATCCATTCTCTATTTCTGCAAATACAATGTCTAGATTGTCGTGTTTGGTGCTTTTCTTCATAACTCTACCCAGTCATTTCCTGGCTTCCCTGCCTGTTTTCTAGAGCAAACTAGTTACTCCATGCTTAGAGACACTTTGTACACTGGCATATGAGAATACAATGGACTGGAATTACTTAAGTGTTGTTTTTGGTAAGCTGCCAGTATTTCCTACAAATATCAGAAGTATGACTTTGAAAATTAAAGACTAAGTTCTCTTGCTATCTAAATTTCATTGTCACTTAAAAATAGTTTTGAGGAAAATAAACATCATGTGCTGTGTATCAGAGTCACTGGAGCATTTGATCTAGAATATGTTTTTAGGAATTATTTAGCACAGATGCCACAAATAAAAGGAATCTGAGCTTTACAGGGAGTAATGATTATCCAAGGTCACACGGAGGGCTTGACCCAAGCCATAACCCAAACTTGTGTCTCTATCCTTCTCTCCCCACAATATTTTTTAAAAAACTAAGTTGTAAGGGCTTGGGATTTAGCTCAAGTGGTATCATGCCAATGCACAAGGGCCTGAGTTCGATCCCTGGTACCACACACACAAAGAAACTTAAGTTGTAGAGCTGATCATTTTCTTATTGGATTTGGAAAGTTACAGCACAGATTGTGCTAGTAGTAGAAGGTACAGCATATTAGAGAAAGTCAAACTGCTGGCTGGATATGCTCGCGTTGCTGATAATGATGACTTGGCATGGGGCAGAGTTTTATGTTTGCTTATGTGCTGGACGAAAAGTTGTCTTGTGTTTTTCAGTAACTTTTTCCATCTGTGTTTATTAATTCAGTAAAGAGTGGAGCTCCTTATGCAAACCATTACATTAATATGGATGGGCCAAAGCATCTTGGCCCACAGTCATTTAAAAGTACACAATTATTTTTTCTCCTGTGTTTTGCTCTTCTGTGACATCAGGTTTGTTGTGAACATGAAGAGTTGTGATAGTGTTTGGTGCCTCGGGCGAAGCTACAACATGAGAGATCTCATGAACTTACTACCCCTTTGATCCTAGAGAAGTGAAGTAAAGAGCCAAGATATGGCTTTGGTTTCAGTTCCCTGTTAGCCAAACAGTTTTCACCATCTCTATTTCAGAGTGTACCTATGGCGCTCCCTGGGGTGAGTTTGGTGAACTGTAGAACTTCCAGAAACTAGGGAGACTTCATGTTCAACTCCGTTATGTTACTCCTAGTGAGTAGACCAGGGCCATTGACTACCCTGTCTATGTATTCAGTAACCATGATATCTTCACAAAGATTCTTCTGTTACAAGAAGGGTGGTGTAACTAGTCAGTGAAAAAAGTGAGAATAGTCAAAATGTTGCCCTTTTTCCTTAGGAAACCTCACCTAAAACTATGGAACTTGTCCCTGGCAATATTAGAATAGCAGTTTACTTCCCAGTCTCTGATCTGATTTGTTTCGTTTTTCAAATTATGTTTAAGTCACATTTCCTGGAACCTAGTCTTTAAAATTTACATGAGATGATCAATAGTAACAAAACTTATTCAGAGAAACCCTATTTTTTTTTTTTTTTTTTTTTTGAGACAGGGCCTCGCTTTGTAGTTCAGGCTGGCCCTCAGCTCACTATATAGCCCAGGGAAGCCTGAAACTCAGCAATCCTCCTGTCTCTGCCTCCTGAGTGCTGGGATGACAGGCGTGAGCCACCACTCCGGGTCTGTGGTTTGGTACTAATTGCTGGTGGGCGTGAGTCACCACGCCCAGCATTGTTGTATGTGGCTACCGGGATCTAATTCAGGATTTTGCGCTTGTGAGGCAGGTGCCGGAACTGCTGAGCTAAATCTCCGGCCCACCCTATTTGGTATTTTATTTTTTTAGTAAAAATCTGTGATTTGCTTAGTAATAGCAGAAGTTTTCTTTCCATATAATAAATCCATCATAAAATGTTTTTCTCTTTCCTATAACATACATTATCTGACTCCCACTTTCCGTCATTTTAATTATCTACAACTGTTCTACTTCTCGTTAAGTATTAGAGAACCTATTATTTCAAAAGTAGTGTGCATGTGTGGGGTTTGGGACCTGATAAATATATCAGTTTAATATTAATTAAACTGGGACCAGTTTAATATATCTGGGGACAGTACTTAGTACCCGGTGCGATTTCAGTGACAATTCCCAATAACTGTGCTGTCCAGCTAATCTCCAGCTAGATTATGTTGAGAATTTCTATTGAATCCCAACTCCTGAAAACACGTATCAACACAGATAAAACCTTAGAAGACAGGCAAGGGCTAACCCAGTGGTAGGTAAATTACTTATCCAATTAAGTAATTAGAATCCGTTATCAGAGGGAGTGATCCACTGGAAAAGCACATTTTGTAGAAGGAAAGAGGTAAGAGGTGGAAAATAATACCTAAGGACAGGTGGGGTATTGCACTGAGGCCAGCCAGAGGGCACTGTGAAGGCAGGAGGCACCGCGGGACGGGGGAAATATGTGTGTCAAAAGGGATTACAAAGCCAGGAAAACAAAGAAGTGGGAGCCGGTCGACCAACCACAGCCCAAAACAAACCTGAGCGCTCATTCACGGTGTCAGTTATCCTGCACTTTTTACACTTGATCTCAGCCAAAAGGCCTAGGAGCCATTATCCTGCACTTTTTAGCACCTACGGTGTGGAAGGTTTTCTTCTAGCCCCCAAACCTAGTGGAGGGCTTGTATTTTCATTCAGTCCTCTAGTGGAATAAACGAGTGAGCTGCATAATAAAACGGCCCACCAAGAGGTCTGTGCTTCGCCCGCGCAGCCACAGTCCACACGGCCTGTCGGCACTCCCGCCCCGGCCCGGCCCCCGCCTCCCTGGCTGCCTCTGCAGGGGCCGCGGCCGCCTGAACCAGCCCCTGCCCGACGCGAGGGCGCGAGGGCGGGGAGCCCTTTCCATCCACAGGGTCGTCAACAGGTACCCGCACAGCATCTGCGCCTCCCCGACGCCGGCAGGCTGGGAGCCAGCTGTGGCCACACTTGAAAATAATAATAATATCCACTTTGGGGCACGGAATTATTTATCACTGCTGGTGGAATTCTTGCCAAAGGCAAAAAATGAAAACATCCCATGAAAAATGTCCTCAGTCCACATCCTTTCGCACTCACGAGCCAGAAGAACTGATCAGCTCAGCCACCACGGATCCGCAGTACTCTCGTTATTGCTATTATTATTTGGTTGTTTAAAGACACTGAAAATCACAGGAATCAGAGAGTGCAGAGCAGCTGACAGGCTTTGTACCAGTACATTTCATAATAGAGCTTGGGCATCTCTTAGAAGTCTTATTTTCTTCTTTGGACTTTCTTTCTTTATGTCTTCCTCTCCTGATTTCTTCCTTCCTGCAGGCATTTTGGGACCCAAGGCAGGAAGGGGGAATGAAGAGTGAAGGGACCTACGGGGGGCTCCTGTGTAAGCTGACACGGGCTCGCCGTGTGAGCCTGTTCCCGTGCCGGCCGTGCTGCGCCGTCGCCCTGAACCCGGATTTCTGTCTAGCTGAGAAAAGCCTGAGCTTTTCGGATTTCCACTGTGTGAGTGAGTGAGTGAGTGAGTGAGTGAGTGAGTGAGTGAGTGAGTGTGTGTGTGTGTGTGTGTGTGTGTGTGTGAGTGTGTGTGTGTGTGGGGGGGGCTCGTTTGACCTACTTGTTTCTCAGTTTGTATTTCTCTCACTCTGTGTTCCTGGCATCCGAATCCCCGTGGATTTGCTTTATAAATATCTGCATCAGGTCCAACTGCATTTCTTGTACCTAGGAATAATTTTGACTCTAACTCTTTGGAGCTCACTTCTGGGTTTTTTCTTGGCTTTTGCAAACTAATAAGTTTATGGGAAAACTTAATTCTCCATTTTAACCTGTAAGATTATAATGCAGATGTCAAAGAACATTAACTCGGAAGTGGCTGCATTTTCTTTCCGTTCCTTTTCCTTCTTTCCTTTATTTCTCCTTTCCGCCTTCCAACTGGTACTTCTTACATCTCTTCCTCCTTTGATTTGATCTTATTATCTCCATTTTATGTGGCTGTATTAAAATGTGCAGGATTCAATGTTTGGACTGACCTAATTACCAGGGTATAAATGGTACCATGGATGGAAACGCCAATCGTATGATTTAAATTTAATTAGTAAAAATACCCATTTTGTTATTTCCTCCTGGAGTGAAATCTAAACTTTCAGGTGATATTCTAAAATCTAAAGTTTTCCTGAGATGTAAGGCCTGATATTTGGGAATTTCTTGGTTAAGAATAGAAAAATCATTCTCTTAAGGAAAAAACTATTGGTAAAATCATATTAATTAATAAAAATAATGCTTCTAAAACAATTTTAAGGACAGTATTAGTGTTTATGCACATATACTTTGGGCTTTACATTTTATTCTGTTAAAATTACTTTAAAATTGGGCAGGGATGTAGCTCAGTGGTGCTGCATCTTCCTGGCAAGTTCAAGGTCCTGAGTTCAAATCCCTGGTACCAGAAAAAAATTTTAAAGTACATGAAGTTTTATCTTAGATGTAGAATCTCCACATAATTAGATAACAATATGGAAAGTATGTATTGAGAATGTAGCACACAATAACAAGCCATAAAGCACTAAATCCCATAAATAAAACCAGATAGCAATATAGAATAGCAAGAACCTCTAAATATAGAAAACTTGGGGAATTGTAAGTGTTTGAAAGTTAATTTTGTACCTAAAATTCACTAAATTGGCAGCAGTCTACATATGGTCTTCACTTATTGTTATGGAAATGTTAATGAATTTAGTAATGATCCAACTTCAGGCCTAACTGAATGTTGTGCAGCATACAATTATTACATTTTAAATTTTGCCAAATTCTGAAATGGAAAATATGCATACCCTGATTTTTGAGAGAAAGCACTGTCTGTGGGTTTTGCTTCTAAAGAGGACTATAGCTTTATTTAGAATCTAGAGAGAAGAAGGCATGTACAGAAAAGGAAAAATCATGGATTGATCACTGAGAAATGAAAAATTTAGCATTTGTTTCTAATACACACTAAGGAATAATATTTTCAAGTGATATAGCATGATGTCATACCCCTCAGCAGTGTTATAATGAAGACAAATTTTAGTTGAATCACCATCAGTAAATACCTATGTGAACTGTGCTAAAGGAAAGCAAAGGACAAATCAAAACATCCTAAGAAACTTTGATAGCTGGTTTACTTAAAAATTTTATTATGTCCCTGTTTACTTTTGTCCAAAGGTAAAAACTGCTGCTGAAACCATTTTCTTTTTTAGTTCAGGAGTTTCTGTTAAGCCTTTGAAATTCTCTGGAAAGCGCACATTGCCGCGATCATTCTGGCTTGTTTCTTCAGCCACTTGCCAAGGCCATAGGAGCCACCCATCATTAATCAGAGTCTTTTCACAAATTCCAGTGATGGAAACATTTCACTGCAGCTCATCTGGGCAAACAAGAGGAGTTTGATCTCTGTGTTCTTTGCTCAGCTTAATACTTCACTGTAGATACATATCAATACTCGATCTATATGTCTCTTCATATGTCTGAAGAAACCCAGGGAGTACGCATTTTCATGATCCTTAAAACCATTGTCTTAACTTCTGGCTCTTCAATGAGGTTAGCACCTAGGAATGCATATGTGTGGAAATACACCTTTAGAGGGAAGATTTTAAATTTGAAAGTACATTATAATTAATTACTAAAGCCCTGCATGCTGTGTTCAAGTACCAATTTTATGAAAATATTTTAATATATTCTTTAGTGAATATATATTTAATGCTTTTAAAGTTATGAAAATTCTCCAAATAAAACATTGACAAGGTTCTTTACCTTATCTAAAGCTCTTTATTTACATTTATAGTAATCATTATTCTACATTCAGGTTAACTGTTTTCCTATCTTCCAGTACTGAGAGAAAACGTGATATTTTTCTTTCCATGTTTAGCTTACTCTATTTAGCATAATGTCCTTCAATTATTTCACTGCAAATTCCAAGATTTCATTCTTTTTTTGTGGCTGAGTAATATATGTACATGCCATATTTTCTTTATTCATCTGTTAAGCCATTTCATTCTCATTTCCAAATTATCTTTTTATATTTTTCTTGTCAAGGCTAGGCGATGTTAGGCATTCAGAAGAAAAAAATGGATAAAGCCAATGAGAAAGAAAGGCATTTTCCAGGAATGTCACAGGAGTTTTTGTTAGCCACTGGTAAGTCTCACGTTGCCTCTCCTCTTTCCACAGCCCCTTAACATGGTGCCTCTGTGGTTACCCTCCCAATCATGGCTGTTCACTCTAGACAACGTGATCCTTCTGCTCCACTCTGTCTGGCTCTTCCCCTGTCTTTGCTTAACACCGTGACTGACATATTTGGATCCTCCATATGACTCTTTTCTCATTTCCTGTCCCTGCACAGAACTTACAGCTAACTCTTAGCTCAGGATACCTGGATACCAGGATATAATAAGACAGAAGTCTTTGTCTTTAAATAACATGCATTTATTTCACAGGTTGAAAATAAGTTTTCCAGTTGGTTTCTTTCATTGTTTTACACTAAGAGAAAAATGTTTTAGAAAATCAACAGTTTCATTTCAATCATGGTTATTTTCCCTGTATCTGAATAGCATACAATTGGGACTTGTTATTTTGGAGACTCAAAGAAGTCTTAATTTTCTTAACAATGACATGGGTTTTATTTGTATGAGTTAAAAGGGCATTAACCTTTTCTATAGTAAGTGGGAAATTGTCACATAAAAAAGTATTGTTTTTCCAATCTGAGACAGCAAATTTGATGTAATTTAAGGAAGTTTTAAGCTCATGGATTATGTACTCTGATGTGTATCTGTGTCCTCCATTCTATGTTCACCCTTTGGTATCAGCATCTTGAGAAGCAGAAAATGTGAAGCCATATTTTAGCCTTAATTCATTAGAAACAGGACACATTAGCCAAAAAAGTTCACTTTGGGGGAAAGACACAGGAATGTGCATCCTATTAGGTTTATTTTTATCAAGAAGTGTTTGTCAGTGACTGAGATTCAAAGTAGTTCAGTTCTAGTGTGAGTTCTTTTTTTTTTTTTTTTTTTTTTTTTTTTTTTTTTTTTTTTTTTTTTTTTTTTTTTTTTTTTTTTGCTTTTTGAGACAGGGTCTTGCTTTATAGTTCAGTCTGGCCCTGAGCTCACTATGGTGCCCAGGCAAGCCACCGCGAACTCAGCAATCCTCCTGTCTCTGCCCTCCTGAGTGCTGGGATTACAGGCGTGAGCCACCACGTCCGGCATTGTGGTATGCAGTGTTGATTGTTGGTGGGC